>JALJCO010007722.1:0-31304 GCA_023101725.1 Atherinomorus stipes | reverse complement strand
TGATGTCGACAATCAGCTGATCAGATGCTCTTCTGCATCCGCTGCTGCAGGTTAAACAGAGAGTTTTAATGAACAGCTGATCGAGGTGGTGAAAAAATACGAAAATGTGTACAACACGCGAGGCGTTTGATACACGGACATCACCGCATGCGCAGCCCCCACCCCAGACCGAGTTCGTCATGAAATATAAACTCACCAAGTCAACACGGCGATCTCCGCAGCGTCAGGGCTGAAACTTCTCACGGAGGGATAACCGGACAAAAACAAGCTTTCTTGTTGTCCCTGCGGCCTCCAGAACAGGAACAAAGTTCTCGCTTCTCGTGGAGAATAACAGCTGTTTCCATCCTCGTCATATTTCCATGCTGTATTTGTTTTTCCTGTGCGTGGTGGCTATGTGTGCTCCCATTGGCTCAAAAGAGCGCACTGGCAGCAAAGGATTATGGTCTATGTAGTTTAGTACGTTACGCTACGCATTGAGCGGACCGAAACACACAAACATCTGAAAATCGGGTCTGTACCTCCCCGTTTCCAGTGGAACAACTGGGGACTGCCAAGAAAGGAGACGCTTTCAGATGCTTGTGTGTTTTCAGCCGCACAAAGTTAGGCACGTCATCAAGCTGGCTAATGCTAACCTGCTAACAATAGTCCGCCAGCTACAACTCTGTTAAACTTTGTGAATCGGATAAACGCCAATGCCAAGTTTTCATTCCAGACTGAAGTGATGCTGAGGAAGAAGTGGATTAAAACGACGATTCGCCGCGGTGAGGACCGAACTTTATAATAAAACGACACACGTTTGTTTGTGGCCGGCAGACTGCGCAGTCATGTTAGCAGGTTAGCATTAGCCAGCTCGATAACGTGCCTAACTTTGTGCGGCTGAAAACACACAATCATCTGAAAGCGTCTCCTTTCTTGGCAGTCCCTAGTTGTTCCACTGGAAACGGGGGGGTACAGACCCGATTTTCAGATGTTTGTGTGTTTTAAGACGCACAATGTTAAGCACGTCAGTAAACGCTAGCTGGCTAATGCTAGCATGCTGTGAAGTGCCGGTGTTGTGCACCACCGGGGACAAACAAACGTGTGTTTTATTATAAAGTTCGGCCCTTCACCGCGGCGAATCGATCGCTTTGATCCAGCTTTTGATCCAGTATCACTTCAGTCTAGAATGAAAACTTAAATATGTTTGGAGTTTATCCGATTTAAACAGTATAACAGAGCAGGAACGGCTGTCGTTAACATGGCCCGGAAAAGGAAGTGTCAAAAGCCGGCAACTTCCGGTAAGCGTGATAATCCCCTAGACCACGACGATATCGCGGCAGTTTACCTCCGGCGATATCGCGATATCGACAATATCGTTACATCCCTACCTATTTCAAACATAATGGACTGGTAATTACCCAGCATCTGGTGAGCAAAAGTATGTGGGTTTCGTTTATTTAAGATATTCTAGCCACAGCATTTCGGAAATGGCAGCTTTTGCAAGATATCTATGGTTGACGTGGAGAGCAGCCAATAGGAATAGGGAAAGAAAAAAGAATTTAGTGGATTCCTGTCGGACTGGATCGGTAGTCTTCCTCTGTCAGTGCTGCTGAACAGCAATGTGAATACATGATAACGACCTACTGGACCTGCCCAGAGGTGGAGTAGGGCCTGTTGTCCTCTATGAATAGGCTGATAACCACTGATAATGTCCATTCAATTGAGTGCCAACGAACCAATCAGGTGATCTAGGCCAAGGATGTGTGCTTTTGATTTTTTTTCCTGCCTCTGCATGTTTTTAATCGATGATTCCTTTGTTTTACAACAAAAGGTCTACCGGGTTCAGCTGAGCTCGATGACCATGCATTTTGTCATCAGAGTCCATTTTTTGGTACTTTGCTGTCTCAGCAGAGTGCCCTTTTTAAAATAAATGAGGAGGCTGTGTTGCTACACACCAGGCTCAGTGTCAAATTAGGCCTTCAAATCAACTCTTATGTTTTGTTCATTCAGTTGAGGGGATGTGTAATCTGTCACTGTGGTACCATGTTACAGTAGTCTGATGGTGAGGGAGGTTTCTTATCCAGCAGCTCCACTGTGTTGTCTTTTTTACATTATTGAGGAAAAGTTTGGAAGTTTCTTCGAGATGCTCTCATCTGTAAAGTATTTATTATAGCCCCATGTGGCACAATTTCTGAACCTTGGTCCTACCAGCTCCATTTTTGACCATTACTGCCTTCTCCAACCTACTTTTGCTATTAAAATAATAGATAATACCTTACTATTTTCCACTCAGTATGTTAAGCAGGTTTACAGCAAATGGAAATGTAGAGGATGAGATAGACTGAAGACTTCCACTGACCACTACTGTATTCAGAAAGTCAAAAGTGTTATGGGTGTCACTGGGAGGTAAGCACTGTTGCCAACTCTTTATGGAGAGAAGTTGCTATTAGCTGGCACAAAAGTCGCCAGAAGTTGCTAAATGATGTCACCAGACCAAACAATTAATTTTGCGCATGCGCAGTACCATTCACTGACATCCCAAATATTTATTCTTAACATGCTGCAATGTTCATTTACAAGGGTACTGAAGGGGTGACATACAAATTTGAGTCATTGTGCAAAGAAGACCCAGTTGTGCCACAAGGCATCATGGGAAATAATCTGGATGAGGAGGCATGGTCATCTCACAGCAGCTCAGCAAGGCTACTGTCTGCAAAGGGAAAGCGGGAGCAGTGAGTGAGTGCCGGGAAACGCGATATAAACTTTATCCATCTCTATGATCACCAGGAAAAGTCGCTAGATTTGTCGCTAAGCGCTTTTTTGAAAATAAGTCGCTGGAGGGGTCTGAAAAGTTGCTAAATATAGCGACAAAGTGGCTAAGTTGGCAGCAATGGAGGTAAGCATTGGTGTAATTTCCACGGGGGATAGGGGGGTTTTGGAAGTGGAAACTGGGGGGTGACGTCACACCCGACCAACTTGCATTCCAGTTCACTGGTCGGAAAACCAGTTAGCAGCCTAGCAAAACAACGTGTTTGCTGGGGGGGGGGGGGGGGGGGGGCCGTTCCAGTTGAAACTTCCTACTCGGAACTCGGAATTTCCGTCTTCCGAGTTCAAATGGAACGCAGCATAAGTTTCACCATTTTAATCGCCTTCTTCTTTGTGTGCTCATGGACGTAAAATGGGTCATTTCTAGCTTGTAAAAATGGCCTCAGTTCTGTCAGGTCTGAACTTTGGCGACACCACTGATTGAACCGGTTTCATCAGGATTTTTTTCTTTCATCAGTGGTTTTTTCGTCACCATCGTTTCAGTCATTTATGTAAAATTAGTCCATGATGAAGTTTAGAAATGCAGATGAAGAGAAGAAATCTGCATCCCACAAAAAGCTCCAAAGTTGTTGTTTGCTTGTTTGTGTGTTTGTTTAATGCCATGACGTTTCGGGCGTTCTTCATTTTATCCTATCTTTCACTTTCATCCAGCACCCGGTCCTCACTTTTTGGGATGAGCGTGATACCAATAACTTTAGAAATGCGACGTGACTTCACAGCATTCAGCTGTCACGTGATTATTAAATGACTTAGTTATTATGTCATTTGTCAGTAATGGGGAGGTTACCTGTTACAGATACATGAACACTCTGCTCTTTAAGGTTGCTCATGCAGTCTAAGCTTGTTTTGAAATTAAATGTATTAATAAATATCAGATTATTATAAGCTACTTGTAGCTACAGTACATTTGATGCCATGTGACCATATCTCTATTTTAGCACAGAGGGCGTCACTGGCCGTCATTCTAACACCCCCAAAAGACACGTTGGCACATGAAAAATCCAATGATGTAAAAGGAAGGTCAATGCATTATCTTTTTCTTTTTTTTTATCATTTTTGACTTCACAACATGAACATAATTTGGGTCTCAGTGAGAACTAACTGTGGAAACTTGTATCATATTTCTTTATTTAGTAAATGTTAAAAGATAAGTAATGCAAAACTAACAGTAACATATTTGTTCAAGTTGCAGTTTAATGCACTTCTTCATGAATGTCTTTGATGTATGTGTTTTACTTCATAAGAAAGTTCACAGATTTTACAATTCAAGTTTTAATTGCATAAAAGTAGATAGAAGAAAATAGATAAACCAGCAGTACTTTGTACAGTATAATAACAGTTCACTGTTCTGTTGGGAGCTGATTATAATGGTGAAAAGTAAATAACTAAGTTTACTATTTATCCAAAAGGAAAAAAGAAAAGTATCACAATATACTGTATCTTCTATACAGACACCTAAAATTTCCTGACTCGTTTTACAAATGTAAATAATTAAATAAGTAAATAAACAGGCAAAGAATGCAACCTCCCCAATGACAGACCCAAAGTTACGCCCTGGGAGGTAAGCATTGTTTTTTGCACAAGAAGCTATATGACTAAAACTATAAAGAGGTCAGAAAACATCAAGGTGGTAGCCACCACATCAATGTGTGCTATAGAAGCCAGCGGTTGCCTGGAATCAGTTTGGTTCATTTGATAAGACAAACACAGATGCGTGGTTTCACAGCTGCTAGACTGGTTTCTCTGTGGAAAGGGATGCTGTGGGAAGTTATTGGCTGGGGTTTGCTCCAGTAAAATCTGAAGATGGTCAGGCATGCAAGCATGCAGCAAAATCCCACAAGCAGAAGCGCATTTGCTTTGGTTGACATATTTAACATGTCCTATTTGTCCTGTCTTGTTACTGCTGTTTCCTCTGCATCCTTATTCTACTGCATATCATCCTCCTCTGCAGCCATTAAAGACCTTGTGGATTTGTGAGCTTCTATATTGTTTCAAAACCTTTGAGTGTTGTTGGTTTATTTGTGTATATGCATACACCAAGTCTCAAAGATACCTCATTTATGGTACATGTGTGGCTGTGCAAATATGGATGTATTCAATTTAAAAACACAGATATTGTCATCTTTTACTTACATGAGCTTAACGGTTTTATACAAAAGGAGGGTGTGTTGTCATGAATTTTGAAAAGTACATACATGCAGGAATATCTGCATAGAACCAAGCCTGATCAAGGTCACCTTTTTTCAAAATATATCTCGGTAAATGTGAAAGTGAATGCACGTAGATTAAACAATTACATTAATTCCTCCCATAAATGACTGTGCAAAGGGTTATAACATGTCCTTCATGTCACCTATTGTCCAACGAACAATGTTTAAAATAGAGACAGATATGAATTTCACAGAATGTGACATCAACGTACTGATTACAGGTGGATGATTGCAACCTGAGATGATAAGAGGTTGAAGCCAAAGAAAAGGGAAAAAAAATGGTGATTTATCACTGACAAACAATACATGATAGAATGGCAAAGTGTCACCAAGAAAATATGTGCATTTGCTGATATATTAAAAAGAAAAAAAAAAGTTCTGACAGTGAAGTGGATGTGAAGAAGAGGGTGACTGTGCACCAGCAGAATGTGGCTGTCGCAGGTGGGCGTGTAAGAAAGCGGCAGCTGACAGCACATGAAGAGAGGGTGGACTCTATTGTTGGAGATTCTCTCTTATCTGCAATCCTGCCCGCATGTCAGAGAGACTCAGACATGAGTCCAATTTTTGGTATTGCTCAAACATTGAAATGTATTGTTTTGTCCACCTTCATTCTGTTGTCCAGGGTGTGTGGTTTGAAAAATATAAGATTGTAAAAATCAACTTTAAACACAGTCAGCATGCTGGAAACAGAATGTTATTTGACAGGAGTTGGTTACTATTGTGTATAGGTACTACCCCAAAAAATTTAAATATCCTGAAAAAGTTCATGTATTTCTGTAATTCAACTTAAAAGGTGCAATTTACATATTGTTTAGACAAATAATATGTGAATCAATATATTTCAAGCTTTTGTTTTTTTGGATGTTGCTGATTAGGATTTGCAGCTTTAGAAAACCTCAAATTTAAAAACTCAAAAAATTAGAATATTGTGAAAAGCTCTAGTATTGTAGGCTCAGTGTCACATTCTAATCAGGTAAGTAATCCAAAACACCTCCATAAGTGCCCCAAGCCTTTAAAAAGCCTGTCTTGGTTTACAAGAATTTACAATCATGGGGGAAGACTGCTGATCTGACAGTTGTGCAGAAAACCATCATTGACTCCCTGCACAAGGTGGGAAAGACACAAAAAGTGATAGCAAAAGAAACTGGATGTTCTTAGAGTGCTGTCTCAAAGCACATTAATGGACAGTTAAGTGGAAGGAAGAAGTGTGGAAGAAAACGGTGTACAAGCCGGAGGGCTGACAGCAGCCTGGAGCAGATGGTCAGGAAAGGCCATTCAAAAGTGTGGAGGAACTTCATAAGGAATGGACCTGTGAGCTTTATTAAGTCCAGCATAAACACAGCCGTCTACCAGGACATTTTGGAGCACTTCATGCTTGCTTCAGCAGACCAGCTGCATGGGGATGCAGACTTCATCTTCCAGCAAGACTTGGCACCTGCTCACATTGCCAAAAGTACAAAATCTTGGTTCAACAACCATGCTTGATTGGCCCACAAACTCACCTGACCTGAACCCCATCGAAAACATGTGGGGCATTGCCAGGAGAAAGCTGAACGGGAAGAGACCAAACAATAAAGATATGCTGCGGAAGTCGAGAGGCAAAGCACCGTGGAGAGTAGCAAAGGCAGCACGCATGCGCAACATCCGGTGGCAACCCTGTTTACAGAAGTTGGGGATGTTGCGTATGCGTGCTGCCTTTGCCTTTGCTTCGCCTCTCGACTTCCGCAGCATATAGTTCCCTATTGAATGCCGCCTAGTCAGTCCTTAATGTGAAATTGGCTTCTCATTTGTACTCGATCAGAATGTGCGGATCACGAAACATAATTGGTAAAAAAATTAGAGTTAATTAGTTCACTTTTGCCAAGTGATGCTATTAGAAACCACCTGATTACGGAAACTACGCAAAGCTAAAGTCAGTGCTGCAAGTTTGAGAGAATGACTGGGTCGATTAGAAAACGCTTCTGCCCACTTAACCAACTCAGGGGACTGTGGGGGGAGGCTCAATTTCACCCAGAGGTGGCATATACCTTTAAGGCAGTCACTCAAGCAAAAGGGGCCCCAACCAAGTACTAAGTACAGACGCAAGATTTTACTTTAGGAGGCCCGACTTTTTTGTATTTAAAGACCCTTTTTAATTGATTTCATGCAATATTCAAATTTTTGAGTTTTAGAATTTGAGGTTTTCGTAAGCTGCAAGTCCTAATCGGCAACATTCAAACAAATAAAAAATTGAAATATATTGATTTGCATATTATTTGTCTATACAATATATAAATTGCACTATTTAAGGTGAATTATGGAAATACATGAACTTTTTCATAATATTCTCATTTTGGGGATAGTACCTGTATATGTCAGATATGGGTGAAAACAGTAAGTGGCAGAGTTCTGTGCAACTTTGACAAGGAGGAATCATTATAACACAATGACTGAAACACAGCCTCTCTGAAATGGTAAGGTTTGTGTGGCGCTCCCAGGCAGCAATGGTAAGTATACCAACAGTCATCAGAGAAGAAAGCCATGAACAGAATGTACACATTTCCCAGGAAGATACTGGAGCAGGACTGAATATCAGAATATACATAAGAGTTAACCTATAAGTATAATCAAATCAAATCAAGCTTTATTTATAAAGCACTTTTCATACCATTAAAAGGCAACACAAAGCACTTGACATAAAAACAAATGCATGATATAGTAATAATGATAATATAATATAATATGATATAATAATAATAAGTATAGTACAACATATAAATATACTGAATATCAAAATATCTCATATTTGATGGCCAATACTGATCATCTGCAAAATGCTGAATATCAGCGCCGATAATGAGCTAAGTCAATAATTGGTTGTTCTTCAGACACAGATATGATAAGGAATTTGTTTTCACCTGCAAGCTTGTTTTTGATCATGTAAATATCAGAACGTATTAAAAAAAGAGGCAGAACTTTCCATATGCATGTCCGATCTTCCCAATTCTATGTGTAGGAATTAGTTCATGTCCAAAATAAAAATGCACAAGTGTTTGAATGCAGCTCAAGGTCACATTTATGAAGTAAAAGTCTTCTATTTTTAGCATTTTCTTTTTAAACAAGTGTCAAATCCAGATCCCTTAAGCAGTTTTAACGCTGTTCAGGGCAGTGGATGATGAAGATTATTTCATGTGTGGGGTTTGAGCACTATGAGAGACATACAATGAGAAAGATGAGATGATCTTCCTACTGGTTTTCTTCACCAGGAGACGTAGTGGTCTACAGGTGTGAAGAGGAACTCCGCCCGAGATCTGGTGTGCTCAAGACTACACTTCACTGAGCCACACACAGCGACCATGAGCTGCTCACATCCTGAATGTGCATGGTAGCATATCTTATAAACCATTCCAAAAAATAGCAATGTCTATATTATTCTAAAAGTGGGAGCATCAGCCACATTATTTTCAGTCTTTTTTTAGGGGTAACATCATTTTTGTCCATGCCTGTTTCAGGAATTTATTTTTTAAAATATTCCGTTGATGCATGGTTGAAAAGCAAGTCTGACTTTCACTGATAAATTTTCATATAATTTTCATTTATTGTTACTTTTGTCAGATTTAAGTTATTTCTGTGACCATTGTGAGTTTTTTTTTTTTTTACCAACAATGTTTTCCACATCTGTATTTCACTTCTTTTCTTATACTTTTATTGCTTCCCCCGCACCGTGCTGTAATGCTTTTAATGTAAAGCACTTACAGTATACCTGTCTTGTACATGAAATGTGCTATATGTGCTATATAAATATCCTTGCCTTGCCTAGAAAGAGAAAAACAGAAAAGAAAAAGGTCAAATTAAAGATAAAATGGTGAAGAAAAAACATTTCCAAGCCCTTCTTCTCAAAAACAATAAGTGTTTAAGGTGAGTACCCAAGAGAAAAAAAATAATCCTGGCATCTATGAAAGCACTTGGACAGGAAATTTTCCTCTATTCCACAGGGATTTCTTTTCTTTTTGTTTTTATAAACTGTTTCTTGTTCAGACTTTGTATCGCAATAACATGAACACCCTTCCCTGCTCCAATATAAAGGTGTTTACGCACAAGCAGCACATATTGCAGTGAGGTCTAGCAGTCTATGTAACTTAACTACAAAGAGAATGCACTGTGTCAAAAAGGAGTTTATTTGTGGCCTGTAACCTTTGCTTTTGCAACCCAGTGTGCAGAAAAAAAAATAGACATGTTTTATTTTCAGGAAACTGCCGTCGTGAAATCTATGTTTTGCATTTTCTTTTTTCTTTTTTTTTTTTTTCTAATGTACATCTTTTCACAATGCAATGCTCACCAAAGCCACTTGGTCAGGTTTAAAAAATAAATGTGATCAAGGCCCAGAGATAAAGTACCCCGTAAGGATTTAGCCTAAATACAATACAGCACTTGCAAACTCTGCACTGTTTTTTTGACAGAAGAATACAGTACACTTTTGGCATTTGCCATTTTCCTATCCTTTATACCTTTAGGCCATGTTATTGAAAATATTTTAGTTTTCCACTTCAGAGACCTGACTCCCCTCTCCACTAAAAAAGAGTATGGGGTTTTTGTCCTTGTCTTCTATATATACCAATTTGTGCCTTTCCATGTTTTAAGATCAGGCATAGTGGGAGAAGGCCAGTCTAACTCCACTGACATTTCCATGACCATGTGTTGCACCCTGATATCAGACTGGACTCAACTGGAATGGGAAAATATTAAGGAAGACCCTTAGACATGATGCTTTATCTGAAGCAGCTCTAGCATGAATTTATTTGTGTTGTAGAATAATTTACAGATACAGAATATCATGTATAATATGTTGCCCAAAATATGACAAAAGTAACTTTTCATCTTGACTTTAATGTTGGTTTCTCATGGGATAAATTCTGTACCAATAACAGGTTATTTTGCTAACTGACAGAGAAAAAAAAAACAAAAAAAAAAAAAACATTTTCCCTTTAGCAGAAGTAAAAAGGAAGTTACGCTAATTACGCTTGTCACATTGTAGTAAATGCACAGGTTCACCTGCCACAGAGTTTCACTGTCACTAGAATAAATATTTATGTGTCCCTCATATTTAATACATTAGTTATGGGATTCCTACATAGCTATGCCATTATGTATATGTAGTGCTTTGGTTATTGATATAAAAGTCTTTGCTTTAGTGTCACATGAATGTGGGCTACAGTGCTTTTGGATTGACAAATATTGCGGTCCCTGCATTTCCAGATAAGACAAACAAGGATGCATACCTCTTCTCTGAATCTTACAAATAAATGTAATGTACTGTATGGTGAGATTTTAAGATATGAGAATGATTAGGCACGAGGATGTGTTTTTTCTTATATTCTAACAGGTAATCAAGCCATTATGGAACCGTCTGTTTCGTTCGTGAGATTCTGGTAGTGAAAAATTTTGTATGGATTATGTTCCATGACGAAAGATTTACTTTAAAAATATTGCTGTGCGAATCCCTCAGACAAAATATTCGGTGTGTAAAGGCCTTGAGGCTATTAAGCTGATACATTAGATGAACTCTGTTTTACACTGTGGCTTCCTGAACTTTTTCACATTTGGTCATGTTACAGTCACAGATGTAAATATATTTTCTCTAAATTTATGTGAAAGACTAACCCAAGGTGGCACACATTTGTAAAGTACAAAAAAAGTCTGTCCCCCCCCCCCCCCCCCATAAATAAAACAATGAAGAGACTGGGTTGGCAAATAACTTTAGCTCCCTCTGGTCTGAGTGCAACCAATAGACCCTCTTTGTGTTTTTTGCATACGTCACTTGCGCATGCTCGCAACTGTCGCTGACGGTCAGAAAGCTTTGGAGGCCCATTGGAATAGAATAGAGACTGGCCTTTACAGGGTTAATCACAATGATGCCGGACTCATTTTATATTTTTGACTGCTTTAATGGACGAGGGGAGAACTCTCCTAGATGGGGAATAAGTTTTTACTGGTTTCCCGTGAAGAAACACCAGCAATCGGCCTGCATTTGTACAGTCAGAACTCGTGTTTAACTGTGGTAGGCAAGCTAGTGGTACTGTTCGGGTCACAGTTTTTAAGTACTAGAAAAGAAAAGAAAAGAAAAGAAAAGAAAAGAAAAGAAAAGAAAAGAAAAGAAAAGAAAAGAAAAGAAAAGAAAAGAAAAAAAAACCTTTAAGCGACCACCAGACTGCTCACGGGGAACTTTCAGCCGGCGGCTGCGGACATTTCTTTTTTTTTTTTTTTTTTTTTTTTTTTAAGGGTTCATTTGTTGAAGAAATGGGCCAGTTACGTGTTCAAACACAGTAAAGCCGTGCTTACCTTAACTCCCCGGAGATCGACTCGGTTCTGCCTCCTTCTCATGCCGTTGTCTCTCGTCGTCTCACAGTATTTCCACAGAAAGATTATATTCCACGTTGTGGTCATCAGGCGCCGATGTGGCTGCTGAGCAGGAGTTTTAACACAGTGATTGAAAAATCCAGGCTGATCGTTGGTGTTTCTTCACAGGAAAAAAACTTGTGCCCCATCGAAGAGTGTTCACCCCTCGTCGATTAAAGAAGTCAGGAATGAAAAAAGTATCCGGCATTGTTGTCACCGCTTTCATCACAACGCCCGCTCTGGTCTTTACGGGGTTAATCACAACGATGCCGGACACTTGTTTAATTCCTGACTCCTTTAATCGATGAAAAGAAAACTCTCTTAGCCGGGAATAAGTTTTTACTGGTTTCCTGTGAAGAAACACCAGCGATCGGACTGGATTTGTACATCATTTTAAAGCACCTGCTTAGCGTATGCATAAATTACGAAAAGGGTCTACTACCTTCAGGAGTTGCCTGATAATTGCTGACAAATCAAATGTTGACCTCATAACCAAATAGAGCCCACCTGTATGTGATCTAATCTCAGTACAAATACAGCTGTATTATAACGGCCTCAAAGCTTTTTATAAAGGTAGAGTCCGTAGTTTCCCCACTGAAAACAAACATTAGTCTTGTGCAAGTGAAATCCATCTCAAACCGCACCTTTGGACTTCTACTCTCGTGCAGTGGTGAGTTTGAATGCAACTCTCTCTCCCCCTGTCTGTAATTCGCTCTTTCGCTTTGTTTTAGTGTGGTCGGGACGTTTCTGGGTGGAGATTTCTGTTTATATCACCAGCCAATGACAGAGCTAAGAGCATGACACTGTGTGGGAATAAGTTCTAGATGATTTTTTTTTCCCACATTGCAGTCTGTTGAGTAAAAGTAATGAATATTTGCAGATTAAATGTTGGAATATACAGGAACCTCCTTTTGGGTCAATAGACCCACTTTTATGTTAACATGGTTGTTTCTTATGTACTTTAGGTCAAATAATGTCCAAACAACATCTATCCTTTCTAATAGCCACTTATATTAGGAAGCAGGCTGATCAGATCATCAAAATGTACACAATGTTTAATCAATTTAGTTGATATCTTTTTTTTTTCTTTTTTTAAAAATTTGGGGCATCTCCCCAATTTAATCAGATGTTAAATCCCTTCTCATGAGTTGCTATGAACATAATTGGTGTCACATAGATAGGTGATGGGGAATTAATCTTCCTTTATTAGTCATTTACACTTCTTTAACAGACCATCATCAAATTTAGTTTAATTTAGAAATCCTGTCTTCATTCTCTTGAATATTAATTAACACCAAATATAAACTCACCCATGTGTAATTTTCCTTACATTTTCACATGTCTTCTCCACATAAACTTTGGTTTAGCATTATACTGTATCTTCATACACAACTGGTCAAAAGTTTGGGATCACTTTAATGGGAAAGTCTACCTCAAATTGATAATTTCACAATATTTATTCAAATAAGAAGGAAACAAACAAAAAAAAATTCTAAATTTTAATTCAGTGAAATAACATATTGTTTTTTAGTATGGTTGAAAAGATTTTTTTTAAAAAAAAAAACAAAACAAAAGAACAGTGGACCAAAATGCCTCAATAGGTGCAGAAGTGTTATCGAACATTACAGAAATCACTTGATTGCAGTGGCTGCCTCAAAGTGTTGCTCAATAAAATTTCCATTTAGAAGCCCCATCATCAGAAGCACCCCCTTGTTTTATTCTTTGTTTTTAATATTTCTGTTGAACCACAATTCAAAATCAATGTCATGATGTTCATGAAATTGTTTATGTATTATTTTCTTCCATTTGAACTTATTTCACTGACTTTTTTTTTTTTTTTTTGTGAGGATGACTATGTGTCACTGCCCCCTGTGGGTTTTCAGGTCAATGTCCCCTGGGAGTTGTTTACTTGCCTTTCCACCATGTTTTGACCAAAGTGTGAATAGTTATAAAACTGCCTGGGAGGAAAGTCAAATAGGCTGCATTTTTACTGCTGAGTAGTTAACTGAGACCATCTCCTCTATTTAAAGTAGGTTTGTCCAGTATGACACATTTTTTTCAGTCTTCTTACATACTAGTCATCATTTTTACTGCATAAATATACTTCTGAGTTTGTGTGTAGGTTCCTTTTTCCTCTCTGTCTGCTCTTTTAACATTTCTTTGTTGACTTGAGAGAAGTTGTGTTTCTGTATTCACAGGTCCTAAGTACTCAATGTGTTTTCATTGCCTTTTTACCACTGGTGTGGTTGGGACATTTTCAGCCCAGCCCTGCAGGGAGGCAACAATGCAGTTTCAGTTCAGAAATGGTGAGTCGTCCATGTGAGACATTTAGCTCATTCTCTGCATTTTGAAGGTGAGGCACTAAAAATGTAGCTATGGCTTGGCCATGGCTGAGTCAGTTGGGGAAACACAGTATTTTGGAGGCTACTGCATGTTCAAGAGTTTCTTTACAAGCCCTTGCAAATCATTGTGATTTTTTCTACATCCAATGACATTTTAAACAATTTGAATCGATTTTAAACTGACACAAAGCATTGTTTCATCCCTAGTCTGAAAATGTGTTATATCTTTCCAGTCCAATGTATGGTAAAAAAATAAAAAAAAAAAAAACTGGTCATTTTACAGGAGATCTGTATCTCTCATAACTGTTTGTTCCTTGTGTATTGTTGGTATTACTTTATAAAGTTGCTTGGATATGGTAATCATTTGTGTTCAGAGCCACAGTTCATCTTCCCTTGTCTCTCAGCTCAGCAGATACTGCTTTCCTTTCCTTAGATGTATAGTTTATGGGACGACTTTTAGACCTGCTACATTCATCCTCAAGGCCCATTTATGTTCAAAGTTAATTGTGCATACAGTATGTACATGGATGGAGCCATTCATGTTTTGTGTATTTCAGTATGTTTCCATGTCAGTATGAGAGTTTGGGGATGTGTACCCAAACGCAGCAAGCAGAACAGTACCACCAGAAATCATTGGGGCAGTGCTGCACAGTGCAGCTCAAACGTGACCAGCAAAACAAATAGAAAAGAAGAAGACAGCTGAAACCGTTGAACCTTTTGAAGAGTGTGTGCCTGACCTCAGAAACCACAACAATGGCTAGGTACACTTGGATTAATCAGTTCATCCAGTAATGAAAGAAACAAAGGAGCTTCCTTGGAGTTGTGCAAAGAGCCCATTCTTAGTACTTAGATGTAAAATTTGACCTCTGGACCGCCATCCAGTGGTTGTATTATAAAACAACCTTGCTAATGTAAATGGAGAGTCTATCCATGCATACACACCAAACGCGATTTGGGCGTCAAAAACGCGCCTGACGCCCAAAGTTGGACGCTGGGTCACTAAAAAGTCAAGATGCCCAGCGTCCTGACGCCCCCGACGCGCATCAAGAGATGTCCAGCCAAGTCGGGAGCAGCCTCTCCTCTTTTTTTCCTGTCACCGGTCTGTTTGCACAATGACAGATGCAGGAGAGAGAAGGGCTCGGTTTTATGTGATAAACAAAGCTAGGGAACGTTGTCGGGCATCTCTGCTCCGTGTCTGGGTCTACCAGATTATTCAAAGTGTTCTGAGTGTGATGAGTTTCACCATTTACTCCAGGAGCTGTGCGCTGGCAAAGGGGCGCTTTGAGCTGTCGGACCCGGTGTAACCCGAGCACATCTGGTACCTACACCGGCCCAGTTTAACAACCCGCTGTCCCGATGCGGGACGGTATTATAAGCACATTACATCCCATCGGCGCAGCAGGTCATCAAACCGCCGTTCAGAAACCGGGACCGGACAAAGATCACAGTTTATCCTCCACTGTCTTTAGAGAGAGAGGAGATTCCCCTGGTTCTTCTTGGTGTTTCCCATCTTGTCAGAAAATGCGTGTCTGTGCCATGACATTGGGTTGCTCTAATTGGTTGATGCTCTGCATCAAGACGCCAAAGTTCAGATTTTCCAGCTCTAGCCTCTGCCGCCCGTTACGCCCAAAATCTCAAAACTTGACGCGCAAAACGCATCTAGTCCCGCCGCACATAACGGGCCGCAGGGTTTTTGTCGCCTCCTCGACGCGCGTCGGCCGTTGGCTTTACATGTACAGTAAACCTGACCCCCAAATCGTGTTTGGTGTGTACGCACCGTATGGGCAGTGAAGGTTGGCACCATATGGACTTACCAGTTTATACGTCCTGTGATTTCTTTCTGCTGATTCAGTAGCATTGGTGAGTTCCACCTTTGCTAAAGTTTGGGAAGTTTAGGCAAAGTTGAGTCCTTGGGCTAAGTAATCCTTTTCTGGTTAGGTGAGGTCTAGAAAAGTTATATGAAAAGTGGGTGGGTGCTAGATATGAATTTAATATTGTACATATTTTAAGTCTGTTGTCCTTAATGTGGTATTTGGGTTAACTATATTCCAAAAAAGTAATTTGTAAAACCAAAACGCTATGTCCCTAGCCTCGCCTTGTAGATGTGCTTTACTGTCACATTGCCACAGCAGCCAAGCCAAGCAATGTTTTTATGCCCACTGTAGTTTCTGTTGCATATCTAGAAGGGATGGCCGTGGGGAGGATTTGGAATATTTTAATACTAGGTGTCACCAGATTAAAAATTTTGGACTTTTTAATACCTTCATGATAACAAACAAAATCTAAAGTCCAGAAACTCTTTCCAGGGTTTTCATTTTCGATTTGTTCTGTGCACAGTCTTCTCATCACAAACTGAAAGAGACAGAAGAGACAGAAAACTGTTTTTGATTTATTTTTTTTCTTCCAAATCAAGAAATGAAGAGGAAATTTTCACCTTGGATTAAATAATGCACATAAAGTAAGAGTTAATGAAGGTGCAAATTAGTAGAATCATTATATTTGTCATCGCACAGAAAACAAAGCAGTGAAAAACACTTTCATTAACCCAATTACCTTCTTAGGCCAATTTTACAATGGCCAGGTCCACTCATTGAGTCATTGCCAACATGTTTTGATTACTTGCGCTGTCTCTTTTCTCCCCTTATCCAACCCCCACCTTACCTCAGCCGTGCTTCACCCTTTCAAAGAAAATGCGTCTTATTATGCAAAGGCCAAGCTGTAGAATTAGCAAGGTAATAGATGTGATCCGCTTGCTAACCTCAGCCAGCAGTCATGCACAGAATATAAAAAAGGGTTTTATACACAAGCAAGTGTGTCTCTGCTGTGTAAGACCTTGCCATCACTATTACAGCACACATGTGTGAGTCTGTTGTTTTGTAACGTGTACAACATTGCTGCAAAATGAAAAAAAAAAAAAAAAATCTGGAAGCCAGCATGTAAGTAATAGGCATACCACATAACTGCCATTGTTTTAATGTGGAATTATAATAGCAAACAATTATACACATCTTTGCACATATTTTCATTTCACTTTTCTTCTAAAATGCGGTCAAATTTTAACTTCTTATTCTTTAAAAAAATAAAGTTATTGGAAATTTTTTTATACTAAGAAGGAAGTAAAGACATGTTGAGCAAAAACAGCCTCAAATTGAAGGAACGTCACCTGTTTTTCTTATGATTAGCTATGGAAGCAGCTGTGGGGGCTGACAGCCCCTCTTACCCAGCTGGAATGACATTGCTTCTTTCAGTCGCATATCAAATCCAAGGCTAGATTCTGATCAGCTGAGGGCTTGTACTCAATCTGCATAAAAGGCATTTCAAGCCATCACAATGTGACTTTCAGAGTGTGTGTATGTGTGTGTGTGTCTATGCGTGTACATGTGTGGCTTGTAATGCTGATGATAGGACTCCATCAAACTCTGGTGGTGTACGTGCGAATGTTTTCATGCATTTGTGTCTGCTTATGTGTCTTCCAAAGTTGCTGATTTGTACGCTCGAAAGGGGCAGATTTTCATATATTTAAGGGCAGCCATGTTGCTAAGCTAAAACAGGCCGAGGGCACCAGTGCATTACCATAAGCTTAGCTGACGGATGGTAGGAATACACACGATGTGCAGCTGGCACTGCATTCATCCCTATGTCCTGTTTACGCTGTCTCTTTATTAAGATATCTTGTTACTATTTGGCTATCCATCTACCCAAGCCAGTATCATGTACTGGTTTAAAATGGCTTTCTTAAAATAGCAAAATAAAAATTAGGGGAAATATCTCACCACTGCAAACATTTTGTCACGCTCATATATTTTCTATTTTACACTGTCTAAATAGTTGAGTAGTACCCTGCTGCAGGTAGAAGTTATTTAAAAGGTGAGGGAAGAGCACTCTTTCTCCATTTATATTCTATGGACCTGTTCATTTTCGAATACAATAATAAAAACCAAATATAACTGGTGATATTACTTAATGGAAGTGTGGCAGTATGGATAAAGATATGGTGTGTAGAAAATGTCAAGTTATAAAAAGAGAACAGTAGAAAAAGGGAATAAAGAATGACAGAAGGCAAAATCTAAAGAGTGCAAAACCTTTCAATTTTTATCTCCAGACAGCGAAGATGGAAAGTAGACAGGAGCTAAGACTTTCTGCGTGATGAAGTTTTTAACATCCATTGTTGATTTTGAGGGAGCACAGGAGTGATATCAGCTCAAGCCGGTGAGGTAACAGAGAAGGAGAAAGGCAGAATGTGAAAGATGTTAACTCTTAGCAGAGCCACTAGCCTTAGCAATTTCTGAAGAATGCTGTTTTGTTTGTTGTTTGCTTGTTTGTGTGTCTGTGTTACCTTCAGTTAAAGAAATAGTACACCCACAGAATGATGTGCCTTCATTTTTTACTCACCCTCATGCTGAGCAAGACTCTGGAGTACTTTTTAATATATCAAATGCAGCCAGGGATCCGGAGGCTTTTAGTTATCTGTCATATAATAGAGTTCACAGGCGCTAAACGCAAAAAGGTCCATAAAAGTCTACAAAAACTTGGCAATATTCATCCATACTGCTCGTCCAGTGTAATCCAAGTTTCCTGAGTGGGTAGCGTCTATAATTTACTCAAAATGGCATCATTTGGTATATTTTCATAGCCTAAACAGTTACATCTTACTTTCACAATGCACACCCATGTGATTTCACGACAGTACAGAAACCGCGGCAGACGAGATCGCAGTTTCTTTCTTTCTTTCTTTCATTCTTTCTTTCTTTCTTTCTTTCTTTCTTTCTTTCTTTCTTTCTTTCTTTCTTTCTTTCTTTCTTTCTTTCTTTCTTTCTTTCTTTCTTTCTTTCTCTTTTGAATCAATAGCCAACCCCTCTTGTGTTTATCCTGGTTTGTTCGCAGCTCTGTCTAAGCACAATGTAAGCAGTGAATTTCTTCTTCTAAGCTTGCATTATTGGCAGAGTAGGCGCAGAACGCCACAGCTTCCGTAGTGTCGTAAACTCGCATAGGCGTGCATCGCTGAAGTAAGATGTAGTACTGTTTAGGCTATAAAAATATACTAAATGCTGTTGTTTTGTGTAAATTATGGACGCTACCCACTGAGGACACTTGGATTACATTGGATGAGCAGTATGGAGAAATATTGCCAAGTTTTTGTGGACTGAAATGTATCTTTTTGTGTTGAGTGCCTGTGACCTCCATTATATGAAAGTTGGGGGATAATGAAAAGCCTCCGGATATCCGGCTGCATTTGAGAAATGAAAAAGCGCTCCAGAGTCTTGCTTAGCATAAGGGTTTAGTAGAAAATGAGGGCACATCATTCTGTGGGTGTACTATTCCTTTAAATTTGCATGAAGTACAAAAACATACAACAGCACATATATACATTCATACACACGGAAGGATCATGGAAAAGATGAAGCCAAGTGACCCCGGAGTGATAGCTGCATTGGCCTGAAGACTAAAAGGATGTTCAATGGGCTCAGCTCAGGGGTACAGATGTGATTTTAACATTTGTGTATGAACTCAGAAGTTTACAATTACAAATACATACATACATACATACACATACTTACATAAACAGCATTAATATGCAATGACGTTCACAGACTAGAAGCAGACTCAATAAAGGACCCCAAGCCCCGAAAACATCTCTCCTCCTTTCATTACCTATAAGTCACACTTTTTTGTGGTTTGGCAGGTTCTGGTACTTAAAATCGGTAACATGTTTTAAATGTTAATTCCTACTGACTGACACGGAGCAGTGAGTAACGCTAGGGACACACTGCTTGCGGAAGCACGCCAAAGGGCAGCATGCCGATTTTCTCGTCGACACTGCCCCTCTTTCTGTCCACATCGGACGTGCACAGTCAGCAGTGAGTCCTGCTTCTCTGCTGTAGTTATACAGCTGATAATTCAACAATGGGTGCATCTCACGTTCTGCTTTCATACTAGTTACAAGCAGAAAGCTGACATTTCTGTGTGCGAATTCTTCCACTTGCAGTTTCAAATAAAGATGTAGATATGTTTGACATATTATTAGATCTATTAAAAAGAGATAGGGTTTTGAAGCCTATCTGGGTGTTTTTACTTTGAAAATGGTTTCATTTCGATAGATTTGTCTCGTGTCCCTGCTTATTTTCCTACCTGGCTTGACAAATTTGGCTGCAGCTCGCACAGAAAATAGAACAGAAGCCGAAACAATCGCTCCACAGTGTGTGCCGAGTTTGGCTCTGCACGCCGCAGCGCACCATGCAGCGACTGATGTGGTCGACATCATCTGTTAACAAGGGCGCCGAAATGAAACTGCTGCCCTTCAGCCCACTTCTGCATGCAGTGTCCCCGAAGGTAACCATTACCATCAACAGACAAAAGTGGGCGCTCCAGGTTTGCAACAACTAAAAAAAAAGGTTTGTAACAACTATACGCTGCTCCAGCAACAACAATACCAAAATAGCCTTTTTTGCAGCGAGAGCAGTTCACTTTGATATTCTGGCGGTACTGTCTGTGTGGTGGATTAAATCTATAACTTTATTCTTCTTATTTATGATGTTTATGATCACTTGCAAGCGTAAACTGTGATCTAATGCATTTTAACCAGTATCATATAGGTCTATATGACAAAGCTGAGGTAATGCTTTGTGTAGCCTTGGTTTATTTCTGTCCTGCTGATGTCATATCGGTCCATAAAGTCAGCAACTTTATGGGAAAAGTACTGGACGGATGGACCTGAAATTTTCACCAGCCATTTTGGTGGTGGATCTGGATCATCTGGATTTTTTGGGCACTAGTGGCCTTGCAATGAAGGACAGGAAAGGGGCAGAAGAGCGGGGAGGACATGCAGCAAAGGGACCTTGACCGGGAATCGAACCGGGGCCGACTCGTAGGAACTGACCTCTCAGGCGGCCCCACCTGAGCAACACCCCCTGGATCCAGGAATGTTTTGAAGGATTCTTTATCATCGTGATGTTGGAAAGGCTGTTGATGAGGCGTGAGTGCCCCCTTGTGGCGGAAGTGTGCAGCTGTGGGACTGAGCACGTGATGTCAGGATGCAGAAATTAAACTTATGAGCAGCAGTGAGCACGAGGAGAGAAGACTTTTGGACAGACTTCTAGCCAGTTGAATATGGTGAACTGTGTGCATCTGTGAAGAACTGTAAGTAACTAGTTGTATTTCTGCCTGAACAGGATGTTTCCAACCACGTTTCTCTTAACAGCCTTGAACAGGCTGTGTGCTGCAAAATGCGCTGAAATTCAGTGTCCGAATTTCCCGTGCTGCCCTGCGGACGTGACGTCAAATGACGCTACATCCACAGTTTTGACACAGGAAGGACGGTGGCGGTAAATTCAAACACTGTAAGCGATAGTTATGGATCCTTCTGCCGTCCTTAAGCTTGATCCAGATCAACTGAAAGACACTAAAAAGTGTAACTACGAAGAAAAAGGTTAGTAAACAACATTAGAGCTTCAGTTTGTGCACGCTCCTGTGATGGCTTGGCTCGTGGCTGCAGTTACCTGAAGCACCAGTCGTGGCAGACACGAGTTTCGTTTCTTAATCTTGCATCAAGTCCCTTTGGATGGGATGGGATTTAAGGGGATGGAAGTCCCTTTAAAGACAAACAGGTATTAGCTTAATAATTTTGCCTTCCAAACACTGTCAGTTTTACTTACAGTAGAAAAACTCCCAACTCCAGAAGTAATCACTGATTTTGCTCAAAGTATGTCTTGTAACACTGTAGCAACAAGGACCCAGCAAGAAGAGATACACCAGATACAGCCATGCTTTAGAATATCATTGATCCACGAAGGTCACACAGTTGGAGGTTAAACAGGCAACCATAGAATCAGATATTTCTGCAGGAAAGCACTCTACTGATGCTAAATTATTAGTCTGAAGATAGGAGGCTTGAGGCCATTTCAGAGAAAATGACTCATAAATCTGCAAGTGGAGCCATTCATGATCCGATCAACTCCAGACAAAATGCAACTTATAACCTAATCAACAACCTCTAATTTATGAGGGGTCCCTGCATACCTGTGAGACTCACTTGCCCCTCCTCAAAATAATATCATCTGCTCCTCATTTTGCCTCATGCCATCATTTTGACAGCAACAGTTGCCACAGCCATCATTTTGCATTCCTTGTCTTACCTTCTTACAAAAAACTTTTCTCAGCTATCACTTCAGATGTGCTTTAACACCCTGAAAAGGGGGTTTATATTCTTAAAAGGGTGAGCTAATGTTAATCTCTTTTATATAAGTCATAAAGATCACCACAAAATAATCATCAAGATTTATACAACGTAAGGTGGACTGGAGGCCTTACATGGTCTGACTGGTGCTTGTCAAAAAAAAAAAAAGGAAAGAAAACTGACAAAACAGTTTTATCGGTTGTCATTAACAGGCTACACCTAAAAAAATCTTGTTTTTTTTTAGTTTATTAGTTTATTTAAAAGGGACAGTGTACAATAAACATTAGTCTTAAAAAGAAAAGATGTTTTGTACCAGAGTTAGCTATTGCTAATTTCCATCCGTTGTCCCTGGGCAGGTACACACATTTAAAAACACATTACATAACAAACTACAATTTATCTAAAATACAAAAAATACTGTAAATATGAGATATACAGTCAGTCATCAAAATGTTTGAAGATTAACAAAACTGATATTATCACATACAAAAAACTACAATTGGTCTAAAAATAAAAAGATACTTTGAATATAAAATATATATAGATAGTCATAAAAATATTTACAAATTAACTTGACTGATGCTGACACAGTTGGTGTGCAAGAATATACTTCTTCAGATTAGTAGAGAACAGGTTTATGTCTACAGCCAGTTTCAGACTCTCTGGGAGCTGATTCCACTGTCTGATGATCTTAAAAGAAAAAGCTGTTTGGGCAAAGGTAGATGATCTTTGTGGAACGGCACAATTTCTGTGAGTCGAGGAGCGAGATGTTCGGGTTGTTTGGTCAGAATAAAGTTTGATGAATTGTTTCAGTGGGGTGGAGCAATATTATTGATGATTTTAAAAGACTGTTCTTAAACTTGTGTAGCAGATTAAATTATCAAAACTTAGGATTTTGTATTTGCTGAGGATGTTACAGTGATGATAACGGAGAGGTTTTTATCAAGTATCTTCAGGGCCTGATTATAAAGTGATCTCAAAGGTTTGAGTGCTGTCTCATTGGCCTGGGACCAACAAGACAAACAGTAGGTGATATGAGGAATGATCATGGCATTTAAGTAAGTAAAAGATGCTTCAGTTGTTAAGCTATTTCTGATGTGTCTGAATCCTGATAAGTTATGTCTAACTGAATTACAGAGTAAAAACAACCCAACATGTTTTTTGTTTTTTTCAACCAAAAGCTTGGGTAACTATTCGACCAACCCATCATCCAGCAAGCACGTCTATGTGGGGCCCATAGGGGTTAAATTTAGGCTGCAAATGAGGGACCCAAGTGATTTGTCCACAGTTTCCATGTCAGTTTTCACTTATGGGGCCTATGCAACTTAAACTATGAGATCTGCAAATTTTGCCCAGTTCAAGCCCATTCGCATTCAAACACTTACAGGCTATATGGGCAAACACAAGTGGGGCCACCATGGAAACCGTGGACACACCCGATTTGGTCCCTAATATGCAGAATGGCTCTTTTAAATGATCTATTAATCTTATAAATGAGCAATGAAGTTCGGATCTCAGTTCTGAGCCGTCCATATGTGCGCCATTCTGTTTTATATCCATATTGTCTACGCTGCCTTCACGTGACAGGGTTAGGGTTATATTAATCCCAAATGGGAAATTCAGTCACTGCATCTCTCACCCATCTCTCGATCATAAGACAACATACTTAATTAAAGAATACTTAATGCAGAGTCTGAGAAACAACAATACACCTTTTTCACAAAACGGAAGTGCGTAATGGGTGAGAATCTTGTCTTCCTGTGAGGGCCAGACTTCAGTCAAACATCAAAAATGGATCATGTTTCCACTCTGGATATTGTATTTGAGCCCGTTTACTCTACTCTGCCTCGATCTTAAGAACCAGAAGTTTTGCCTGCATTGTTTTGATTATGTGACCGACGATGCATCGTTTTGTCTTCTGCACATGTCGAGCTGCTCCCGGGATTTTAAAGAGGGGAGTTTGTTAATATACCAAACTTTAAATGTAATTCAATAACGTCTGAAACCGAATGTTTTTAGAGGAGGTTTACCTAGCAATTATTCATCATTTCTGATATCAGAAAGCATCAGATTAGAAGGAAATTTGCAGACCCGCTCTGATGACATTGACAGTAAATAAAAAATGACCATGCAGGTGTTATTAATGCACCCAGTTCGTGCATAATGTCCGCAAATTAACATATTAAAGTCAAAATTAACGGCTGTGCTGAAATAATGCTTTTTTATTTTTAAAGATTTCACATAGGTTTGGTCAAACTTCCCTGATCCTTTCATTTCAAAATTATTGCTTTTAAATGATCGTGAACAAAATAAGGATCACAGATGGTAGAAAATCGTAATGTGTTTAACTGCAAGAGATCGCAGGATTTGTAGTTCATTCTGAGTTTGAAATAAAATTAAATCATCTTCTGTATGTTTCGTGGCTTTTATTTAACATGCTTCTGTTGTAGCTTCGAGTAACATACATGTATTATTCTAGTACAGCTGTGGGTTACCAGTGTTTTCATGTATTTTATAATGAGAGGCTGAGACGAGGAAGTTCGGGTCCAGCGATCTTTTACTGGACCTGAACTGCCTCATCTCAGCCTCTCACTAACATTCGTGAGAAAATTAATCCACAACTACAAAACAGCATCATGTGCTGCTGTTCAACACAGTCCACCATGAAGATCCCACAGACGACAGCAGCCACGACTTCACACAACACAGTTAAACTACAGTATCTCCATCCATGCAAGGACAAAAATACAAAACACTTTTCTTCTACTTTAACACTGATGGATGAAAACAGTAACTCAAGACTGAGGCAAGAGTTGAGGACATCATTTTATTTTATTTATTTATTTATTCTGTTTTATTTTTGCTCTCTGACTGCATCAAATGTTAGCAGGGATTGATGCGGTCGCATTCAGTATAACAGTCAGCTCAGACAGCTCACGGCTGTCATGTTAAAATGACTCGGTGGTTTATGACACTTCGGTTTTTCCATCCCTATTAATGTCTATCATCAATGGATGTTGAAAACTCCTGGAAATGGATGTAGGACTGCTTCAGAGCAAAAGAAAAACAGCCTGGTGCACTGCAGGGACTTAACTTTCCAGCTTCAGACATTGTTGTCGGAAGTAAAAATCCTCGCCCGTTGCGTATTTCCGGTCAAAAAACAAGGAAGTGTGAAAAAGTTCTATAGCCTGAGTAGCTAATTAATGCTCATTCTGTCTCTGACAGATGCTAAAAATGTTTCTATGGTGTTGAGTCTATCTCCTTGTACTGTCCTTCATACTCATGGTGCCAACTTTAGCATTCAAGCTGAACAGAATTTTTCAATAACTTTGACTATTTGTGAACATAACTAAGGCAAGTAAAACACAATTTAAATTCATAGGATCACAATCATAAAAGGTTAAATTCCTGCTGCATTTGCATTTCCCATCAGCCTTTGTGGTTTTTAAAAAGCACATCAGGAGGAGGGAACTTTACAGTATAACATTTTTCAAAGCCCCCACAGCAGCGCTCACTCAGTAGCAACAGGAAGTGAGTTGACTGGTTAATATTATGTTCAAACTAAATATAATTTTTTTAGGAAATGCTGAATTTTTATTCTGCACCCCTCCAAACGACTCGTGGAGGTACTGTATATATACTGTGTGGGTGTATATATATATATATATATATATATATATATATATATATATATGTCTTTTAATGAAAATGTTCCATAATAAACTTTTATCTCCATATGGAGCATGTGTGGATGTGTTTTGGTTTCAACGGTAATGAGTAATAATAACATATTTATAACATAGCTTATTTTACTGCATGAAATATTTGGTGGGTGGTGGTGGATCAAACATACCTCCACAGGTGGGTACGTACCTCCACAAACTAAATCCTAGTCAAAGAGGAACAGTAATTGGGATGCTAAGTAACTAACCTGCGCAAGTACTTTATATAAGTTCATTTTAGAGAAAGAGTAGAGAGTTCTACCAAACTGAGCCTAGTTAATTTGAGTGCAACATACTTTAAATTCAACTGAATCTTCAAGGAAATATCTGCAGCAGAAAAAAAACCTTGCATAAATTCTGCCCGTAAAACATGTAAATGTGACTGATGCATTTTGTAAGGATGTGTGGGGCTGGTTTTAATCTAGCTGTAGATGGTGCCTTCAGAGGCAATGCACCTGTGGTTACTATTTTGCTAGGTTTTATCACATTGCTGGAATAATCCAAGTTGGATCCATGCTGGGAGGTGTTGATTATTGCAGTGGGAAAAATGTGAATCATGATTTTTTGCTTAAAATTGAAATCATGATTCTCTGGCACAATATTTTTTTGCCCCAGAAATGTTTTATGCACAAATACATTTCAACAAAACAAACAAAACAACCTTTTCAGAAGGTAGTTCAAAATAAAGCATGTGTTTGCTCAAGAACTTCTTTGGCAGATTTTTAGTTGTAGTTCTTTACCATTGGTTAGGGGTTGGGAAGGGCAGCGGCTGTGCTACATTTGAGGGTGCTTGAAAAAAAATCCGTGAAGAATGGAAACTTTCATTTGTGATGCAGCTTGTGATTGGCTCATGATTAAAAATGCTTCAGAATTGTTTTGGGTAAATGAGATTACATGTATGTGTGAATTGCGATCACAATTTTTTTTTTAACGATCAATTGAGCAGCCCTACATCTTACATGTTTCTTTCATTATGTTATCTTGGTAAATTTCATATATCCTTTGTCAAAAAGTCGGTCTTCTACTACTTCATTAAATCTAGCCAATATTCTGCAATGACTTTGAAAACACATTTTGTTATTTAAAGGATAACTTTCCTCTTTTTAAGCTGGAACTTATTTCTAGGAGTTTATACGTGCATTTGCTCACTGGTAAAATTTCCGCATCACATTGACTGCTTTGGAATATAATACGTAGCGTCGCCCCTTCAGCGTACATCCATATAATGGGAGAGGCAGGGCAACCTCTCTATAAAGCGTTATCTGCCGCAAAAAGTCCTTCTTTTCATCAATGCTTTAAATAGAATGAACAAGGACTATTGTCCTGTGAGTTCAGAGTTTTGCAAATTGTGTTTTTTTTTTTGTTTGTTTGCTTGTTTTTTGTTGTTGTTGTTGTCTGGGTAGCAGCTGCCTTTCTCAGCTGTACTACAGAAGCGCGCATCGGGAACACCGATCCCGAAAAGTGTGTAGAACACCCTGATAACTGGCGAAAAGCTAAATCTGGACTCACAGGACGATAGTAGTCATTCATTCATTTGTTTATTCTCATTGCAGTATTGGTGAAAATCAGGGATTTTGCTGCAGATATTGCCTTATATGGAGGCTGCCCCATCTCTGCTATTATGTGGATTTACACCAAAAGGCGACTCAACATAATATTTTTCTGAACAAGTCAAAGTGATACAGGAATTTTTGAGTAAATACATGCATAAAGTCTTACAAATAAGATCAGGTTAAAAAAAAAAAAGTTATCTTTTAAGTTATTAGAAGATTTGGTAATTGTATACGCTCATATACAGGTTTAATATACAGTCAGACATACAGATAAGTCTCAGTCAGTTCCAATAGAAAAAAACAGGAAGTGATTGCCACTTTATAGTGGTTAAAAACCACTGTAAAAATAGCAATACTACTACTACTACTAATAGTAATAATAAAGTAAAGTATTTAAAAGTATACAGTACATTAAAATATAAGGCTAGTAGTAGAACAGTTATATAGATATATTATTTTAAATGGTTGTTTGCGTTTTTTGCGTATAATCTGGTCAGTTCACAGTCTCAAGAAGCATTGTGAGACCAAATAATTTATTTATATATTTCATCATATATTTTTTTCCCTCTATCAAGGGTGGAGATTGTCCTGAGGTTTCATCCCATAAAGTGTTAATGCTACAACACTCACAAAGCATTTTAATAACAAACTAGCATGGTAAAAAACTTTTTTTTTTCATCAAAAGTGGAAATAAATGGTTGAGTACGACAAACAGAGCTTTAATAAATAAATAAAATTAGAAGCTTAGGCTGGTTTGATTTTTTTCTCCTGTGTGTGTTTATGTGTCTCTTTGAGACAACTTGTGAGTAATGAATAATTGCACTGTAAAAGTCAAATTAAAAGGAATTGACCACCTACTAAAACAAGTCATTGAAGAAACAGAGGACCATTGTTCATGGGATTGCCAGTTACTCAAAGATGGACCCACAGCAATTGTTTTTAAAGACACACATCTGTGCTGTAAAATAGTGGTGTTATATTCACCTCCTGGAAGGTAAAGTACAACATTTAGAATATAGCCCTGGATGTCACAGATAAGTTTTACATTCAGGGAGTTGTATTGTTGCATCTGATGAATGGGAACAGATAAGAAGAGGATGCTTTAATGCACATGTGCAAATTCTACTGGAGCGTCAGTAAATATGTCATTGCGTCAATAGACTTTGGTTGTAGAAACAGGACTAACAGAAAGCCTGAGATCAATCACTGAACATTTTATGGGAAGATAGCAAGACTTGAACTTAAGGTTTGGTTTAAAAGGCTATTGTTTTTTGAGATGAAATAAAGAATGATCAATTTTGAGCTAAATCATGCTTCAGAATCTGTAAAAAATATGTATGTGGGTTTTCAGAGGATATTTCTGGTAAATGAGGCCAACAATTGCTGTCCTGCTCCTAATCATTCTGACATGACCTACAGGCAAGTGTACACTGAAACACACAAAATCATCCATCTCCATTTATTCCTTCTCTGTCTTTCTACACGGGTGACAAAGGTCACTTTGTACAGCAGAAGAGGTAGATGTAGACACGAAAACTCTCAGCTCTCATGCAGCCTGCCCAGTCCATCCCCAACCCTTCTGTCTGCATCCATAGATGCCCTTTTCTTCCCTCTCTGTCCCTGACCCCCTCTGTAATCTTTCTTCACTTTAACTTCCTCCATACTCACCTCTCCTTCACTCTCCACCTCTTTAGAGTCACGCCAGCAGTTATAAAGAGAACTCTGGGAATTCCTCTCAGAGCACAAGCTAACACTATGACAGCCACTACTCATACCCATTTTATTACCAGCTACTGTTGCTTTTCCTTCCATATTTCCAGTGCCTGGTCTGCTCCACTGCTGAGACAGACACTACAGAAACAGAATAGCTGTTACCCAGTAGTGAGCTACAATGTAGTAGCTCTGTAAATACAACAAAGCTGCAGAGTACAGAGAATTTCAGTAGGGTCATCAGTATGATTGACAGCTCTCACATTGCACTTGATTGTCTGATGTGCTATACTAAATAATAAAAATGTTGATTTTTTCCACTAGCAATTGAAACATCTCTTGCTCTCTCGATAAAATGCAAGGATTTGATTTTTTTCTTCCTCTTTCTTAAATAATCTGTATTTGTATAAATGTGAACAAAACTGAATGATTTGATAATTATGGCAGAGTCTTGATTATTTTTGATATTGCAGGAAGACAATACTGCAGATATAAATTTGTCAGTATTAATGATGCAAGACTGGAGGCTCAATTAGCCAAGCAGTTATCATCTGAGTTGAAAACTTAGACCAATCCCCACACGCCATACTGTGTCTCCATTTTCTGTTCTAAATTTGGGCATCTTTAACATGACACAAAATGTGAAAATGTGTGAGTGGCGATTTTTGTAAATTTCAGGTGTAATTTGATTCTAAGGATAGATTTGTACAAAGTAAAATTTATTTATTTTTTGTTAAACAATGCTGTAGTTCATATGCCAGCCTGTAGGTGGTGGTGTAACCTTCCACAGATGTAAACCAAAAAACAGAGAGAAAAGACATGGAGCCATGCCAGCATGTATTGCACCTGGGTTAAGGAGAGATGAATCAATGGTTTCATCTGTTCAGATTTAGAAGCGTTTGGGTTGTAAACATAAATACAATGGTTGCTTTTTCAGATTTATTCATATGGGAACCTAACTTAAAAGTGATCACGTTCCCTCTCCCAAAACTCTAGTTTCATGTAAATAAAACTTATCCAACAACAAAAAGAAGACATATATTAACTTGCTTAGGATGATAGTCCGTGAGCCAGTAGATAAAAATCCATTATGATCTCATGGCAATTAATAAACTCCTTAGTTACTGTTTGCATGTCACACATTTTCTGCTCATGTCATTTTATTGTTTTTAATAACATCTTGCCTCAATGATGTGTACAAATACACTGCTGTCCACCATTGCTCTAATTTCCTCAGTCAAGATCAGAGACAAAACCTAGTTCATTCAACAGCTGCGTTTTCTGGCTTCCAGAGGCAGTTATGTGCATGCGTGAGTGACGTATGTATTAATTAAGAAAAAAGTGTCAAGAGTGTCACAGTTCTCTGTTCAATTTTTGTGCTTGATTGTAGATCACTGTAGAAATTATTGGAGCTACTGTTACACCACATCACCCAACACCCCCATTTTTTAATTTTGCTCATATTTTTTAGGGTTTGTTGCAGTCTAGTTCACAATTGCATATAATGCTTTGGCATCACATATTAACAAGTGAAGCAGGCTTTTAGTCTAATTTTCCATCATTCAACTTAGTTTTTACGGTCGATTCAGTAATGAACAGTATGGGTCTTAGGCAAGATGTTTCCTACTGACGTATCCAAGTAAACAGAGGGTGAAGCTATTATCAACCACAATAAACTAGTTTTCATTAAACTGTCTTAAGGCCCTTTCAGATAGAACGCGGCAAGCGCAGGAGGACGGCGAGCAGAACCCATTCATTGTGTATGTGGTACCGCCGCGGCAGCGCGTTCCGCCATGCCCGCGGAGCACCGCGGCGCGCAAGGTGGGCGCATACCGCACGCGGTGGCGCTAAGGCCGCTGCGCTTGAGTAGAACATTTTCAATTCGGGGCGCAGCGCGCTGTGACGACATCCTAGCGCGTCCAATAGGAGAGGCCAGTTCAGGGGAAAAAAAGTGGTCATTGTTCAGCCTGAAGTAAACCTGGAAACGGTCTGTGTGAAAGAATGCAGCTCCCGGACGAGCCTGAACTCCCCACGCCCTGCCTTGTTATCAGGATCAGGTGGACCCCCACCCTTTTATCTGCTGCTGATCTCCTCCTCCTCCCTTGGAGCAAAGCTCTTTGCTGCGACCATGAGATGTACATCTCTCACAACGAAGCGTGCCGGGGAGAAAACACTTCCTGGTCTGTCGCTTAGCAACGCGTGCCTGACGGTGTTCTGCTGCTCGCCGAGCTCTGCGCCCTACCCCGCGGTGAACTCGGCGAAAAACGCATTCTATCTGAAAGGGCCTTTACTGCTTTAATATATATATATATATATATATATATTTATTTTTTACCTGCATTAGTATTTAAATTGCTATATACAATCAATAACATACAGATAATCAACTGTATGTTAGCAAATTCCATCCATCC
>JALJCO010007716.1:0-10991 GCA_023101725.1 Atherinomorus stipes | reverse complement strand
AGTGAAATAAGTAGAAATTGACAAAATAATAATAAATAAAAATTCTATGACAATCATGACATTGATTTTTGAATTGTGGTTTGAAAGAAAAGACAAGTGTGATATTTTTGAAGAGCGCGTTTATGTCTGACACAGCAGCTCTGTTGTAGGCTAAAGTAGGAGAAGAAAACCATGAGGAGCACTGCGCTGCTACGTCTGCCAGAGTTCAAATAAAGACCTTAAAAGAGACTGATGGTGTCCAATGGGCATTTTCCACTGCCCATTTTTGTAACACGGCACACTTTATTTGTTTCCTCTGGTAAACCTGTTCGAGCGTTACGATTTTCCGCACCCGTTTCAGAGCTGGCTCTAACCGTGCTGAACCTACACAAAATGTGACGTACCTGACGGCTCTCCACTGCTTGGTAAAAAGGAATTGTCATCATATGCATCATACGTGTTTCGCCTCGCATCTTTCAAAAATATCTGGCTCTGTTTTCAGTGACTACAAGCCACAGAGAAAACGGTTACATGCTAGCATTCCGAAGTCCCAACATACTGTCATTCAGACATATTCTGACACACAACTTCCCACCATTCCAACAAGGCTTTACATGTAAGGAAACGTGTGTTAATAAGAGACACTGACTCTGCGCTGTCTGGTGCTTAACTGCAAACTGTAGAGACCCTGATTGCTTACTTGCTTTTGCAATTCTGCAGCATGAAATAAAGAGCAAAGGGTTTCTTAAAGAAAAACTATGGTCTTAACCCAGTCAGCTTAACACAGCTGGAAGTCAAAGCATTTTGAGAAGCACTAATTAACACAATGTGACTGTAGGGGGGAAATGTGATTAATTGGGAAGCTTCACATTTCAACTCTCTTTAACATCTCAGGTTAGTTGCTCTGCTGACGGAAACTGGCAGGAAACGTGGGAGAGGGTGCTAACCTGATCAGAAATGCATTACATCACAATACAAATTCACATAGCGGCAACTTCTGTGTTATTGTTTTATTCTAAGACAAATGGTTGTGGCTGATGTGGGAAACGCAGGGTAGGAAACCTTTTGGGAGAAGATGATAAACGTGATTATCAGACTGCTCCTGATGAGGCTGTCTGGAGCTGTCTCAGCAGGATTCATGCATTTACCTTTAGCAGACTAAACTACTGTAATGCTGTTCCTAAAAAGTCCATTAGACAGCTGCAGTTAGTCCAGAATGCTGCTTGCCCCAGTCCTCACCAAGACCCAGAAAGTGGATCACGTAACTCCAGTCCTCAGATCTTCACACTGGCTTTCTCTTTGTTTGTCTTCAATCTCCTGCTGTAAGTTTACAAAGCACTGAATGGTTCTGAGCCACAATACATTCAGGATCTCCTGGTTAGCAATAAACAAACCAAATCCCTAATTCACCAGGGTCACATCTACAATCTGCTCCCAGAGTCAGAATTAAACACAGGTAGCGTTTAGTTTTTATGCCTCCCAGAAAACTGCAGGTCTGCTGAAACCCTCAGCTGCTTTGAATCAAGGCTGAAAATGTTATTTTCAGCCTTTTATCAACTGTTCCTCCCTCACACTGTAACTTTTATTTCATTCTATCTTGTTAATGTACTTTTTAATGCTTCTCCCATACCCCGCTGTAATGCATTTACTGTTTTATGTAAAGCACTTTGAGTAGTCTTGTTCATGAAATGTGTTCTCTACAAAAGAAGCTGCTTTGCCTTCGTCTCTGATCACAGATGCTGATACACAGTGGCTCAATCCCAATGTTCCCCCTACTTACAACCACTAGCCCCTACTCACTACTACTAGTCCTCACCCACACTACTATTACACACTCGAATTGAAGTCACAAGGGGTAGGGCTTTGTAATCTTCCCTAGGAACTGGGACACCACTTGCTGCATTTATGTTCAGGCATGTAAGCGACTACGTTGTGATGTTTGCACATACGTCTCACCATAACAACACACCCAGCAGCAACATGGAGTTAATGCTTTGTGATCATTCCCCCCCCCCCCCCCCCCCCCATCATTCATCAAGTTTCTGTTGATTAATAAACAAAACAACCACATGGAGAAGAAGTCGCCATTGACGACTGTTGTCTCTTGTTAACTGCCGAAAAGCCTTCCCGAGCTTTTCATCAGTATTTTAGCCTAGCTAGCGTGGAGAACAAATGAGTAATCTGTACATTTGTGAGTTTTCTTCTCCAAGTCCTGCCGCTCTCCGGGGGTTGCTATTTGTTGTTTTATTCAGTATGCAAATGATGACATGAAGCTGTCTGGGGAATTTCCTCTGGCCCTTCCTCAGCAAGTCAGCATCTGAAATCCCTCGCTCTGAAGGGCTAGATTCATACCCCCTACCCCTCATTATGTCCACTATCCCTACATGCAAAGCGGAACTGGGGCAACGCTACTCTCACTGGAACGTGCAAAATTTAGGGGTAAGGCTAAAAAGAAAAGGCCCCAGAAAGATGGATCTCCAGTCAGCATTCACAGAAGCATCAAAGCATAATGGCTGGTCACCCCTCGATCAGTGAATACCCTTCTGAGACCTGGTGCCCTCATTGGAGGACATCACATTTTATAGTGATGCACGATATGAAAAATTTCAACCAATACAGATAACCAATAACTTTTCTGCTTCTCATGGCTGATACCAATTTGAAAGCTAAAAATGATGTAATATTGATAACACATTGTATTCCTTCAAAATATTGCATGTTGGGCACAGCCTTCTGTTTGTCCAACGCCCCATTAGTTAAAAATCAAACAAATAAATCCACAAGTTCGCCACTCAACAGCACCTGTTATATATTGGTTAATTGTATTGATAACTAGCTTATTTACAATTTGATATTTCTGCATTTCCTCATTTCAGGGAACCTTTGAAGATCTGGTTAGGGACAACGGATGGAATCTAGTCTTTTGACTCAATCTGGCATATTTAGAGGATTTTTCTTTGTTTTTCATATGCTCAACTAACAAATAAATAAATAAAAATTTTAAAATATCGTCCAATATCGATTTTCACTTTGAAAGCAAATATCGTCTGATGAAATCGTGCATCACAACATTTTTAGTTATCTGGTCCAAATAATAAAGATAGCAGGCAGAAATCTGTAATGCAAGCCAAACTTATCCCTAACTGGGGGTCTTCGGCTCCAGAGCCCAGTAGAAATAATATTTTCTCCATGTGGATCCTCTCAGGTGTTAATCTGTGTCTATATGTGTCCAAGTGATGTTTGCTTTTATCCAATAACATAAAAGGTGCGACTCAGAGATTCTGGGCTTGAAAATACAAACTAATAAAGACAGAAAATGTTATCAGGAGAGCCAGCATTGTGACTTCAGGCAGGAAAAGAAAATGCGATGGAAACAATGCCCAGAAACCTCAGATGCAGCAGGATCCAGCAGGCTGTGTGGAACCAAAATAAAATATGTCCCACCCAAATCTAATCGGTCCAAAACAGAAGTCACCTTCTCCAAGACAATTCCCTGGCGCAGCTCGACTGCTGGCTCGGGAAAGTGGGATTTAACAGGTTCGGGGTAAATAAAGACAAAATTAGCCTGTTTGAATGGAGAAGAGTGAGAGTCCTGATCTGATGCCACATCCTGTCCTAACATAGAACATCACAAGGCTTACTAGGGATTAGCAGCTGTTTGCATATTATGCTGCAATGTTTACACCCAGCTCTGACACTGCCTTTTTTCACAAATCTTAATCAACGCAAAGTCTCTAGTTGCCTAAAGCCAACTTTTTAATATTGCATGCAGTCTGACAGCATCATTCAACATCCTGAAAGCAAAATGTGTTTCACCTCCATTTGATAAATATGTCACGTTTAGCAAAAACAAAATTTCTAGAAAGATTTGTAAACGTCACACAGAGAGAAGATTGAGATGTCCTGAGTTCAAGAGGAAAAATCTCGCATTCAAATCACATGTTTAATGGTCATCAAATGTCATGACTGTTTGGATGTTGATCCAGTTATTTAATTTATTCTTTTCATGGCTATGGGCTACAAAAACTTGTGCATCTTCTTGGAGATGCATTAGTTACATACAGTAGACCTCAGGCCAGAGCAATCTAAATGGAAATTCACTTTTATCATCGAATTTGCCGTCTGTCTGTTCATTGTTATAGCTGATGGGGATTCACTGATAACCTTTAGAGCGGAGACAGTCAGGTGTCAGAGCACGTGAAGCACCTGTATCACAACTGTAAGACAATGAAACTGAGCAAAACACATCAAAAAAAGACTGTGGAGGAATTAATTCATCTGGGATTCAACAAAAAACTGTGATTTTATTTCATTCTTTTTTAAAAGAACACTTAAAGTCAGATTCAAAATCGTGTTACGGTATTCATCAAAGATGTGAAACTGTTTTCATTTACAAGAGAGATGTCAAAAGATCAGGGATGTGGGCCAAGATCATAGATCGTTAATAGAGAGGGATGAACCTTCTGCTACGTCACCCGTTGGTTTCTGAAGAGCTAAAAGTGAAGCCAGTTGGGCGTGTCCCAACGTCGCCATGTTGCCGTTTCACGTGTGTCGTCTCTACCGGAAAATACTAAAATGGGCAAAAGCGAAGCTGCTCCGAGCCGCGGGGTAAATGATTGACAGCTGACGTACTCTAGACCAATCGCTAACTGAGCTAACTCGAAACTAACAGGAGTTAACGGAGATTAGCCCCCTGAGTGGCGGGATGAAGGTAAGACACGCTTAGACTTGCTATTATCTGACTAAAAGCCATCGTTGTGCTGCTCCGCTACAAACTGAGACCTTACTGAGAGCAAACAAGGAGCTAAGTAGGAGCCACCGGTCGGCAGGCCGAGCTTCCGGTCTGCCGCATGTCAATCTAAAGGACTCGCCCTTAATTATGTTATTTCAAGATTAAATAACATCTAAATGGATGAGTTATAAAAAAAAAAAAAAATCACCCCCCTCACAGTTGACGTGAAGGTAAACTTGACCTATTAAACCTAAAATGATTTTTTGAACCAGGCTGTAAACCTGTTTATTTCTGCTGTGAAGTTGGCGTTTTAACATGGGAGTCTATGGAGATTTGCTCTGTTTTGCAGCACCTAGCGGATCAAGGGAAAACTACAACAAATGACTTATGGGTAGCCTCATAGTTGGCACACAGAGGTTCCCGCTCGGCCAAGATGCAGCCCAGACCAGAAAAATGGTTAAAGTTGCAAATAAACCTTTATATCAGTGTTTCCCAAACAGGGGGTCCTGACCCCCACAGGGGTTCACAAAATAATATCAATGTGTCACCAGATCCTTGTGTAGCAAGGTATACAACAGAGGGCCCGGGCAGGATTGGATCTCACAGACTCCTGGGTGAGAGTCACGCACACGCACTTACCAATCAGCCAAAGGGATATCCCTGTGGCCAAGTAGCCTAGTGGCCAACTGACAGTGTGGGGACACACTGACCCCACACTGTCACATCTCTCCCCCTCTTTCCACAAGCACGTCCTCGTGGTTCATGCAGGGTGCCAGCAATTTCTATTGCATGGACTGTTTTAGAGTGTCACATAGATCTTGCCGACAACGCCAGAATATGGCAAGATACGCAACAGAGGGCCGGGGCAGGATTCGATCCCACAGACTCCTGGGTGAGAGTCACGTGCACTTACAAATCAGCCAAAGGGATATCCCTGTGGCCAAGTAGCCAGGGCACATGATCAATCAGAGGCAGAGTGGCAGGACCCCACACGGTCACACTGTCATACTTGTAAAAAAAAAAAAAAAGCCTACATTTATCTAACTTTTGCATTTTTACAAGGGATGTCGATGTTAACAGATTTACAGGTTAAGAGGTTAATTTTTATTGTATTAATGTAGAAACATTATTACTCATGCCCAATTAAGAATCTAAATTTGGTGTTTTTTGGCAAGCATAGGTGCTTTGTTACAGCAGTGAAATGAATTTACAGCACAAATCTGAGATACAATTGAACTCTGTAATCACAGTGGGTGGGGGGCTTGAAAACTTTGTTTATAACGCACTTTAAGAACAACGAAGTGTAACATTACGTAACAAACATTAAAAAGAAAACAAACAATAGAAGTGATAAAACTTAATAATACATAAAACACATTTAAACAGTCAAATAAAACAAAATAACCAAGATTAGATAAAATCAAATAAAAATTAATCAAAATATCAACAAATCCTGTGTGGAGTTTGCATGTTCTCCCCATGTGTGCATGGGTTCTCTCCGGCTTCCTCCCACCATCCAAAGACATGCATGTTAGGCTAATTGATCACTCTAAATTGTCCGTAGGTATGAGGTGTGAGTGTGTCTGTCTCTCTGTGTTGGCTCTGCGACAGACTGGCGACCTGTTCAGGGTGTACCCCGCCTCTCGCCTGGTAATAGCTGGGATAGGCTCCAGCAACCCCCGCGACCCTGAACTGGATAAGCGGTACAGAAAATGACTGATTGATCAACAAATCAAATTTCAAACACTGCTTTACATAACCAGGATATCTAACAATTAGAACAGTACACACACATACAAAAATCACTGCATGTGCACATCGTGCAGAGGAAAACAAAGCCATCAAAACCACAACATTCAAAACAAAGAAAATAAAGTCTCAAACTTACTAAGTTACTACAACCATCACCGAAAACAAAGGTAGCAATGATCAGTGGTACCATTTACAACCTGAAGGTCCCACATCTAAAACTCTTAATGTGTTCAAACCTTATTTAGTGATATCAGCTATTGAAGCTGCAGGCTGCTGAGAAATAATCATTTAAAATCTGCTGAACCCTGAAATAAGTACAGTTAAAAGGAACGAATTGTGAGAACAGAAACAACAACAGCTTCCTGTACTTTATCTGCGAATGTAAGTCTACACTTGAAAATAGGCAAAATAATAAATGTGTAATAAAAATGTACAACATACAAACAAAATGATGTGAAAATCAGACAAACACATGAAGGAAACAAGGAGAGAAAACATGTAAGGAAGGCAAAAAATGAGCCAAACAAAACCCCTCAATCTGCTGAGAAAAGCCTTAAAAAAAATCCTCAAATAGAGACGAGAGGCTGCAGCTGGCTGGAGTTCAAACAGAGCAGCAACTAAACCTGTCTGCATGATAAATCAAAATCATTAGGTTAAAATGTTCACCTGGAGTTTTCCCTTAAGGTGAGTCCATGACGGATGATCCCAATCTGCATAAAAGTAACTTCAACTTCAACAAATTAAGGGGCTCTTTGCTCTCGAAACATAAAAGCTTTTCACCTCTACTATAAATGGACAGCACAGAAAGATGGATTTATGTGGCCAGTTGTTAACATTCACCGACATTGCAGGCTTTGATATAACAGCAGCATTTAACCTTGAAAAAATATAATTCAGTAAGAAAAAAAAATCCATCTCTTATAAGGCAAGTGCTTTATCATTTTCACATGTGGTAAATGTGTGAAAGTGTGATCTGGGAGTGTGATTTCTCAATCTACTGTGTGCTCTTTCATACTGTAAAAGGTTTCAAGGGTTACTGGTGTCATTTGCATCAAAATTGACTTTTGGATGGAAGAGCACGTCTCTGTGAGGGAAGCTGAGCTTTATACGAAGAGAAGGGTAAAGACATGGCTGTTGCTTATCTCTCTAGTATTTTAAACAAAGCATGTCACGGACATTTCATTAACAACACAAGAAAAGGCCAAACATATCTCCACTGGCAACAATTAAAACATTTAAGTCTCCTGAAAAAGTCCTTCAGTTTCATTTATGTCTGCTGTAATAACGGTCTGTCATCTGTGTTTTACTCGGGGCCCTGCAGGGCCATCAACAGGTCACCCAGGAGCCACCTCATGCCTCCTCCTGGGGATCTATGCTGTGAACCGTGCTGTATGTGGAGTGTAATATCCTTATTGTCTGGCTGAGAGTTTGATCTCTCTCTGGGCCTCAAGTGTGTATTTAATGAAGAGCGTCTTTGTCCCTGCAGGGTCAGTCTCGCCAATGAATGGGTCACTGTGTTCCTCCCTCTCTGCTCATGTTTGTTTATTATTTCTCAAATCCACCACATCTCACTCAAGCACTTGAACCAGGACTTCTCTCTCGACAGGGTCTGGGTTCATCTGAGGATCATTTCTGCTGTCTGGCAGCCACTTTGCCGACCCCTTACAGTCTGTAGACGCGTGTTGACTTCACATCACTCACTGTTGGTGTAATATAAGCTTATATGAAAAAGACAGAGTGGAAAATGAGCTGCTTTGCAGCAATCAGAAGTTTTTTGTTATGAAAACTATAAAATATTTCCAGACTTGGTGGAAACTCAGCTGTAGTCTGTCAAAACTCCCACACTCTACTGTCAGAGTGTCTATATGCTGAGCAATAAGTACAAGCAGTCTGAAGGGTAAAAGTGAGTTAATGTATATATTGAGTAAACTATTCGTCCCTGGACTGAGCTTCTCTCACAGAGAACAATTTCAGCCAGCTTGTCAGAATAACTTATAGCTTTAAAAAAAAAAAAAGGGATGGGCAATAACTTAAATTAAGATCACTAATTGAGCATGTTGCCTTGATTACGATTAAATGGCAATTATCTCATTATTGTTTTGTTTTACTCCAATGGCGCCCCAAGGGGTGGCCATTGCCACCCTGAAAAAAAAAAGCTAGCCATCCCAGCAAAAATTATATATATTTTTTTCATTTATATCAACATTGACTACAATATTAACATGGCGCAGGATGCTCTGTTTATATATGGGCGCATTCGGACAGAGAGGTTCTAGGAATGCAGTTCCTATGCTGTAACGACCCGTCTCGAGTTCAGTTATAAGAACTACCCTTTCCCATCAGTTTGCGTTCGCACATGAGGGATGACCTTGATAGGGACCATGTTTGACGCATTCGTCTGCAACAGTGACAAATTTATGCCCCAGCAGATCTAATACAAAACTGAAGTTTCTCACTTCTTTCATTCAAAGCTATTATAAAAGCTAGCTTAACAGTTTACTATCATCTGGTGATTTGTATCACGTAACAGAACAGCCCCCTGTTGGAAAGCTGCCCTACTAACGTCTTGTTTACCTTTTCGTTGGACACTTTAGTGGACAGACCAGGGTTTGTCCACTAAAGTGTCCAGGCGGCAGGTGCAGATTCTACTGCCACACTTTGCAGCTGTATTTGGGTCATCAAATTAGCATGAAAATAATTGCTTTTGGACATTTCATGATAGTTATCGATTCGGGACGTGTACCATTGTGATGCATCGATTTCATAATGAATTGGTACACTCCTATTGTAATAGTTCTTGTTGTAATCACGATCTCGGTAAACAGGTAAACTGTGGGACTTTTTAAATATGGCAGGCAGGAAGAAGTGGAGATCACGCAAGGGGCGTGGCTTGCCAGTTCTACCAATCACCAAACATCTACATATTTCAGTTTCTATGAAACCCAGACAAGACCCTCCCTCAGAGTAGGAGCTAAAAAGGTTATAGGAACTGAGGGCCGAGGTCCATAGTTCCTATATGTCCGAATGCACCAAAAAATGCCCTGGTTTCTGAAAAGGTTATAGGAACTTCAAAAGGTTCCTACCATCCGAAAGCGCCTTTTGAATGTCAAACTCTTTATATGTTAATGAAAATAAAATAAACCCAAGTTTAATTAGTTCATATTACAATTGAGGGCTGTTGAGGCCATCTGCAGCTATGGTTGTCATTGTGGGTGAGGTCATTATAGCAAAGTTTTATGAAGTCAATTGTTTGCCACACACACATACTGAACAACAGTGGAGAAAGTTGAGCTTGTTATTTACCTGGTGTTCATTTTATCAACACAGCTGTGTGTGCCCCCCAAAGCAAGCCAAATCTGAACTCACAGGACAATAGTACTTGTTTGTGCGTTCATTTGATGTAAAGTATTGGGGAAATAAAGAAGTTTTGCTGCAGATAATGCTTATACGGAGGCCCATTCATTTTGCCCCCTTCACTCCCATTATACAAGGATGACGACTAATCTAATTAGCCTCTAAAAGGAGACATAATGATACTGAAATTTTATCAGTGAGTAAATACACATATAAATTCCTAGAAAATTAGGTCCAGGTTGAAACAAAAGAAAGTTATCCTTTAATAACACTTGGCCACCCTGCCATTTTCTCTGGCCACCCCTAAAAAAGAATTTCTGTGGGCGCCCCTGTTTTAGTCCTCATTGCTTACTGAAAGTATTTGTTGCTAATATTTTCAAAATAGAAGAACAGCAGTAGAAATATTACCTGAGCAAATCGACAAGAAATTTAATGCTGGCTCTTTTTAGGAAATGTGAGGTTTATTTCTAAGGCCCAAACAAAATATTGCGGATATTTGGGATATACCAATATCCCAAAATAAACTTTTAATGCTTCAGCTGCCTGAGAGTAGGCTATAGCAGGGCTGCATGGAAGGAATGTATTGCATATGTGCATCTCTATCAGGAATTGTTGAAAGAAAAATGGCAATGTTAAAACATTTCAACTTGATTGTATTAGTTTGGAGATTTTTTTGACATAAAAACTGAAATCACAATCAATTTTCAACTAATTGCACAGCCTAATCACACAGCATGGATGAAAACAGGAGAAGAGTCTGGCTGCTGAACTGGCCTGCCTACAGTCCAGACCTTTCACCGAAATAATAACCTTTTGAGCATCATGAAATCAAAAAATCCAGCTATGAAGGTCCAGGACTGCTGAGCAGCTAGAGTCCTGCATCACACAAGAATACGACAACAATTCTCCCCCGTTGCCTAAAAGCTGATCCATCATTTCCATAGCAGCACAACAAAAAATAAACTTGATTATTATGCTTTTTTTTTCTTTCTTTTTTGTGTGTAAAGTTTATGCACAGTGCTTCAAAAGAAAATTCCTCAAGTTCAACTCTGTATGTAGCGCCATGGTTTGGACAGAATTAACCCTGCTATGCAACAATTGCATGTTTGCATAGCCTTCGGGAGAAGTGAGCATTACCACACTGAACTTGCCGCATTAAGTCACATTAAGCTCC
>JALJCO010007709.1:0-18841 GCA_023101725.1 Atherinomorus stipes | reverse complement strand
CCATAATCATGTCCATGTACTCCTGTATATTTGAGTTCCCACAAGGAGGTAGAGACAACCTGGACTCAGGGAAAGCATCCAGCTCAGCTTGTTGAATGGGGAATCCACAGTCCCTGGAGCCATACCTGAGAAAAATGAAAGAGAAAATAGTATTTGTATACATTCAGTCATTTAAAATAAAGAAAACAAATAAACAGTTACCTATGTGGTAAATAGTACAGCTCATTGGGCACTCCTCCTGGACATGAAGCTGCTCTTGAAGGACGTATCCGATGACTGTTCCACAAAGTCACACACTCATCTAGGTCCTTTTGAACAACATCACCAAAGCAAAATCTCAATAGGCACTGATGCTCATGACTTCCATTGAAGTGTCCTGCATCTCTGAGGTCTGCAAACAGCTCCATCCAAAACTGAGCCCTATAGAAATTTATATAAGTGTTAGTGGTTTTAGCTGTGTTTGAAAGTTTACATCCCCTCCCATAAAATAAAAGGCTAAATTCACAGTAATGACTCAAAATAACTAGGAACTGTTAAAAGTAATAATGAATAAAAATGTATTAAAAATATAATTTAATAAAGTAAAATATTGATTTTTGGAATTTTTGTTTAAATAAATCATTTAGATATTAAAAAAAGAAAACTGTCCCTGACAAATTAAAACAACTTGCTCATGAACAGTGGAGCAAACACCTGTCAACAGGTGTAAAAGTCTTATTGAACATTACAGAAAAAACCTGATTGCAGTGGGTTGCTCAACAACATTTTCGTTCAAGAGCCCCATCGTGCTTGTATACTTGTTTTATTTTTTGTTTGTTTGCTTTATCTGTTGAATTAGCATACAAAATCAATGTCATGATGTTTCTAAAATTTCTTATTAATTTAGTCAATCTCAACATTTTTCACTCAGCTGATTTTTTACTGTATTTAATGGGAGGGTATATAAACTTTCAAGCACAACTGTATATGAATTCCATACACACTAAAAACTGTTGGGTTAAAAATAACCCAACTTGGGTTGTTTTTAACCCAACCACTGGGTCAATATAGCACCAACCCAGCAGTAGTTATTTTGACCCAGCAAAATGGGTTGTTCCATTTTAACCCAGCAGATGGGTTAAATATTCTACCCAAATGCTGGGTCAAATTAATTACAATGCTGGGTTGTTTTAACCACATTTGTTGTTATTTACTCTACCCAAATGCTGGGTCAAATTAATTACAATGCTGGGTTGTTTTAACCACAATTTTTGTTATTTACTCTACCAAAATGCTGGATAAAATTAATGACAATTCTGGGCTGCTTCAACCACATTTATTTGTCATTTACTCTACCAAACTGCTGTGATCTTAGAAATGCTTGGCCAATTTAACCACGATGCCAAATTAATTACAGCACATTACAGTACAATCCATAAGAAACCAAATTACAGTGTCCTTCCCATTAAAAACTGTTCAACGACAAAACTATAATAAAATGCTTAAAGTTTTGGTCATGCAATGTATAGATTATGCAAAAACACGTAAAGATTCCAGTATTGTAGACAAGGCACCACAATGAAATTCATTAGAAAATATCAACAATATAAAATGTTTTATACATCAGATCAAGAACTGGATCAAACAAAACAGTACAACATTCCATATAAAACTGACAATGGTAAACTGGCCTTGTGTCCATTTTTCCAACCACCAGTTTGTTCAGTAGGAACTATCCTTGAGGTTGTTGGCACTACTTGCAAGCAAGTATTCTACTTTCAAGAAACTTTACCAGTTTGGACTCCCCTCCTGGAATTTCATAAACTGCACTCTGCAGGAATCCCCACACATGCTCACATTGCTTCGGGTATTGAATGTCCAAGACAAAGAATGCCTTGAAGCAGACGTCAACGGCCTGAAGCAGTGTGTCCTGTTCCAAGGCCTGTCCTGCAACGATGACAAAGGCCTGAGATGTATTCTGATCATCGTTTCCCAGTATCAGGCAATAGGGGTATGGTCTGGATGCCTTGGCCTCATAGAGGTACTCCACCATGTTTGTTCCAGGCTAAGAAAGAAAGAAAACAAGTGAGTAGGGATGTTAAAGGTATGACAATTTAATGTCACAATTATTACGACCAAAATGATCACAGTTATTATTATTACAGTATTGTTAATAACTATACAGTTGTCCTCAAACTATTCATAGCCTTCAATTAAAGAATAAATAAATAAAAAAATCAGGTGTCAGTGAAATAGGTTGAAAATGAGAAAAGTAATAACTAAAAATTCTATGAAAACCATGACACTAATTTTGAATCGTGCTTTAACAAAAATATTTAAAAAGAAACCAAAAATTAAACAAGTAAACGCATGATGAGGCTCCAAAGCTAAAATTTTTGTTGAGCCACACTTTGAGGCACTTACAGAAATTACTTAATTGCAGTCATGTGTATAAAAACTTCTACACCTGTTTACAGGTAGGCTGCTCCACTGTTCATGGGAAAGGTGCTCTAATGTGTCTGAGACAGTTTTTTTTTGTTTTTTTTAAAATAAGTATTTCCAGCTACAATTTATTTCCCAATATTACTTATGATTAGTTCCTTTAGTTTCTTGTTATTTGAATAGGGGATTATCACGCTTCCATGTTCCGGTTTCCGGAACTTGAAACACTTAGCCGGTCCACTTCCGGTCCAGTTCAATTTCCCTGCTCTGTTCCACTTTGCAAATTGAATAAACGCCAACCCCACTTAAATTTTCATGGATTCCAGACTGAAGTGATACTAAGGAAGAAGTGGATCAAAGCAATTCGCCAGAGTGAAAGGCCGAACTTTATAATTAAACAACGTAGCACGTTTGTTTGTAGCCGGTGTGGCACAACACCGGCACTTCAATATGACGCAGACTACACAGCTAGCGTTAGCAAACTAGCATTAGCAGGCTAGCGCTAGCTGGCGTGCCTAACTTTGTGCGTCTTAAAACACACAAACATCTGAAAAATTGGGTCTGTACCCCCCCCCACCCCCCCAATATTGGACGTCCCAAACACCCCCCCAATATATATATATATATATATATATATATATATATATATATATATATATATATATATATATATATATATATATATATATATATATATATATATATATATATATATATATATATATATATATATATATATATATATATATATATATATATATATATATATATATATATATATGGCAGCACGGTGGTGTGGTGGTTAGCACCGCAGCCTCACAGTAAGAAGGTCGCCAGTTCGATTCCCGGCTGGGGAGGGGGTTTGAACAATTACAACAGGGGCCTTCCTGTGTGGAGTTTGCAGGTTCTCCCCGTGTATGCGTGGTTTCTCTCCGGGTACTCCGGCTTCCTCCCACAGTCCAAAGACATGCATGTTAGGTTAATTGATCACTCTAAATTGTCCCTAGGAATGAATGTGAGCGTGAATGGTTGTCTGTCTCTCCATGTTGGCCCTGCAACAGACTGGCGACCTGTCCAGAGTGTACCCCGCCTCCCAGCTGATAATAGCTGGGATAGGCTCCAGCAACCCCCGCGACCCTGAACTGGATAAGCGGTACAGAAAATGACTGAAAATGACATGATACACATATATATATATATATACATACATACATACATACTGTACACACACACACACACACACACACACACACTTATATACATATAAATGTTTCCAGGTGCACCTGCAGAGCTACGAAACGCACAGTAAGACTGAACATCTCCTGCTCATCTCTGAAAAAGAACTCGCGGAGAAACTGGACTGATGAAACAATAAATGCGTCTTCTCTTTTAAACTGAGAGCTGCAGTACAGGTAAACAGCGATGTGGTTGTGTCTTTTACTGCTGCTGATCAGCGTAGACTACCATCTCAAACTTAACGATCGAGGCTGCGGGGGCGCACCACGACTCCAGTAAAACTCCTGAGATTTCCTAAAGACTTCCAGTCTTAAGTCTGCGACGGTGAAAATCATTAGGTGTAAGCCCGGCATAACCTGTTCATGTGTGTTTAAGGTGAATGTGGAGGATCCAGCGGCTCGGTTTTGATACCACAGGTGATGCAGCTTGCTGCTCTCATGTTTGTCCCTTTTATTCAGTTTTTAATGTCCAGAGTTACAACGATGCAGCAGCACCAGACGTGCTCACATGCTACTGTTGTTTATTTTGTGAGCGGGCGCGCATGTCTGTGTGACGTCTCAGGAGATGACAGCTGTCAACCAGCAGGTGCAGGATCAGACAGATCGTCACAAAATAAATAAGTTTTCTTTAAAAAAGAAAAAGAAAAGAAAGAAAGAAAAACCGCTGTTCACAAGTCTGAAACTGTGTTCAAGTACAGCCTGTGAGTCTCTGGAAAAGCGACTTTGTGGCTGCTTCGGTTTCCAGCACTGCACTGCTGTCTCTAACTAGTTCTTTTATCCTCGCCCAGCGCCAGTTGTTTTCAAGTCCTTTATCTGTCAGGAGGACAGCATCATAAACTCAGCCTCCATGATATGATGTTCCATAGCTGACGGTAGCAAGCAGCCGTTCACTGCCGCTGCAGCTGGATCTGGACCATCATCCAACCACCCTGCTCAACTTGCGATTGAGTAGAAATGTGCTCTGATGAGTGCCAAAATACGTTGACCTTATAGTATACCACTTGTAGATTAATATGACCATTTATAGTGTGGGATTATATGCAACTTTTTTTTACCACACACTTGACTATATCAAGTTGTTACTGTGGAGTTTTTTTTTTCTTCTTTTTTTCCCCCTTGCTGCCGCATGCCAGATGTCCGGTGCTGGAAAACTTTAAGCCCTGGACTGGTGTTATGCTATTTTTGATGCCTACTCCCACATGAAGTAAAATAAACCTGGATGTGTGTGCACAGTTTCCTGAGCTCAGGAATAATCTGTAAAAGTAATTTTCTTTTGTTTTTTAAAGTTTCCCCTTTAGTTGTGCTTAGATGTACTTACTGGCTTTTGGTCGATGAAGGCAAAGCAGCATTCTTGATTGGTGTGACGAACCACTTTTGCACCACGGCCACGACCAACTTTGTAAGCCGTTGGAGGAAGCAAGGTTGGCAGTTGCCTCAGAGCAAGTTCCCCAATAACATCTGCAGGAAGACATTATAGATATTAATACCATGTGTTGATTTCACCATTTAGTATCCAACTAACATGAAGCCAATTCCCATCATGCGTCCTGGAAGACATCTCTCGGGAGGACTCAGATGAAGGGGTCACTGTTTCTTTTTGGTGTGTGTGCGTGTGGTGGTGGTTTGGGGGGGGATCTGTGTGCCAAAACCACAAATAAGACTCGAGACCCTTGACACAAGTGGAACTGTTAGCTGACAACCTTTGATAAAGAACTTTTTGGACCTCAAACCTGAACAGAGTAAGAGAAAAGACAGAAAAGTGTGGACAAGACTGCCCAAACCAGAGGAGGCTGTTATAACCGGTGGAACCCAGATTAGAGTATCCAATCTGCCCTAAATTAAACCAAACCAATTATATACAAATTTTTCTACATAAAAAATGCAAATCCACAAGAAACTGTGGCATTTAAATATACATGTGGTATTTAAATGCCACGTGTATAGTTTACATTTTCGTACTCTCTCACCACCTCGGCTGTTTACTAAAACTCTGTTCAACAGCAATGATATGATCTCCAGTTAGACTAGCAGTCCTGCTGTAGGCTTTCTGCAACGATTGAACAAAGATATCTGTAGTGAGTGAGACCAGCGTAACTGGAGAAACCTTACAATGACACAAACCAAACACTGAGATCTGCAAGGTTTAAAAAAAAAAAGAATATATTACCTGGCGTTAATCCATCCAGGGTCAATGTCAGCTTCCCCTCGCATCTTGCCAGGTACAGAATCTTCTCAGCATAAATGGGTAGCCAAGTTTCAAACAGCTTTGATGCTGCATTTCCATGGAGGACAAGAAAGTCCTGTGCAATCTATAAAATGGAAAACACAGAACAAATTCAAAGGGGCACACTGATAAAAGACTTTATACCATGGTTTGGGTGAATACTCAGTTCTGATTAGCTGCAGGGTGTCCATGAAAATTTGTTGCAGGACACCTATAAAAGTTCCGGTCAAATAGCCTGATTGAAATTACTGCGCTGACTTAGTTTTTATTTGTCACAATGGCATGCTAGTTAACAAAACATGAGTGAATTTTTAGTTTCCTTCAACCTATTTTGTGAATTTGATCATTTTGAAGACTGGGATCCGGCAGAAGACAAAGACTGAAGAAAATGTTAGGCGATGCACCACAAGCAGGTGACACCAGAGCAATTGAACAATTTAGAGGATGACGTAAATTAGGTAAATAGAAAAAAACAGTGAAATGGACAGTAAAAACATTAAGAGACTTCTTGGCTCAGAAAAACATGGACATTAACTTTGAGATCTACACTGCTACTACTCTCAATGACATTTTGTGACTGTTTTATGCATCTGTCCAGTCAAATAAGGAAGGAGGAGAAATAAGTGTTGCGAGTTGGAGGAGTTTCTTTAAAGATCATTAGTGACACCGTGTTCAGTAAGGGATAATTCCCAATGAGGTGTCCATTAACAGAAATTAATGGACAACGCAGAGGCATGAATCATCTGACACAAAGCGGAGGATGGCTGCTTCCACGAAGTCCATTAATTTCTGATAATGGCCACCTCATTGAGCACTACCCCTTACATAAACAATGCATCCTCATCACATGTAAGACCTTATTGCCCTAATCTTACCATGCCTTTGGTCATTAGGCGAGGAAACTCTTGGAGGATCTGATCAATGGTCCAACTGTTGTCTCTAATGCACTTGGCCCTGTATATTGCTGTGTCCTGCATATAGCTCTCCACCTGGCTGAGGGGTTGAGTGTTGTTTCTCAACCATTCTTTCAGCTGGAAAGCACGTTCATCAGATATGTTACATTCTGTAAAAAAAAAAAAGCAAACACACACACACAAAAAAACAAAACAAAACAAAAATGTTGTCAGTCACAAAAATATGGATGTTGTGTATCAAATAATTTTCATTCATTCATTTTCTGTAATGTTCAATTCAGGGATGTTGGGGTTGCTGGAGCCCATCCAATTTATTATAAGGCGAGAGGCAAATACTTTTCATATTTAATAATTACGTGGTATGAGAGGTCTTGCAAGGATGCCACCATCTGGTGTTTGAGGCAGCGTCTGTCCCATTCTCCTTGACCTGTTGATTGATCTGAGCTTTTTTTCTGATGTTCCGCAGCCTTTCCTCCAGGAATCCATTTGCAGGCCGGTGGTTCCGTCCTGGGGTGTACCATATTTCCTGCCAATAAATCAGTCTTTAATCAATAGAAATGAGACACGTTTGATTTTGACAGCGTGAGCTACAGTTAGCACAGGGTTTTTCTTTGGGTCTCTCCTCAGAAATAGACAAATGATTAGTGTAGCTGCTTCGTGTGTAACACCCAGCTTTAGACAGTGTGAAAGCATTTCTGGGAGGAGAGAGCTGTGTTGTGTCTGTTAACTGGCAGTTTTAGCATCAAGGTCCATTTATGTTACTCCATGCTCCATTGCTAAAAAAAAAAAAAAAAATACAGACAACAAAAAACACATCAGACCTACAGGCTTACAGTGCGCCAAAGTTGTAACATCCAACCAAATTTAAAACTATTTAAGGTATCGAATCTTAGATTTTCATCTATGACTTTTTAAGGACCTGTAGGAGCTGTAAATGGACTACCGCCCAACTTAGTGCCGTCTTGGAAAAAGTGCCAAAAATGGTGAGTACTGGATGCAAAGAGAATTTTTCTGTACACTGTATCTGTACAATACGTCATTTTATTATGGTATTTCTGTCCTAGAACTTCTTCATCGGAGCAAGATCTTTTAAGACAGAAAGCTCAGAAGACAGAAACTGAAGTTCAAAAATTGTCATTGAATCAGTCTGGGAATGGCCACACAATTATCTCAGTGACCTAATACTTAAAACACTCACGCTGCCACTGCTTGATGAGTCGCTCAAAACAGGGAATGTCTGTACCAAACTCGATGCCAGGGCATTTTTTGTCTCTGCTGTAGGACTGTAAAACAAACAAATAAACAAACAAACAAAAAAAAACAATCACATAGGTAAAAAGGGAAACTAGACTTAAACAGATTGTTTGGATTGTAGGACTTAAAAATGTATGAAATGCTTACAGTCAATATTAGCAATGCAAAGGGATAAATTCATAACCTAAGTTCAAAGTTTTGATTTGGTAATGATCCATATCAAGTAAATTGGCCCGAAAAAATTAATTAAAAAACAAAAAACAAAAACAACAACAACAAAAATAAACAAACAGATGTGGCAACATCTGTCAACTGGCCTGGAACGCCTTGGGATTCTCTTGGATGTGCTAATGTGGCTAGAAAGAGGGAAGTCTGAGGCTCCTACTTAGGCTGCTGCTCTCATGACCGGATCCCGGATAAGTTGAAGAAGATAGATGATCCTTTCAGTTGTATTGTTGACATATTTCTCATACAACACCATAGTGTCAATTCAATGGGGTGCCATTTCCTGTATTTGCTGTGTAACTTTTATCATTGCGCAAGTACATGCAAAAGCTTGTTACAAAGCTTGTGCAAGGACAGGTTATGCTACAGTTGCCTGCAGGCAAAGAACAGTGAAAGCACATGGGTTACATGACTAATAGAAAATTGTGCCACGTGAGCATTTTTCAAAAGAAATGTCATCAATAAATGCAATGACTTTTATGAAGCAAACATAACCAACCAAATCAAAACTTTAAACACAGGACAGGGATCATTTATTAATACGTTCTCATTGACTACATTGAACTACCAACTACCCCTTCAAAATCTGTCGTACTTAGGGGTGTAATGATTCATCTAGTCAATCGATGAATCGATTTCTATTCCTGCGATCTAACCACATTGATATGTGCTTGGCAAATTGTTAATAAAACCAGGGTGACACAGCACCACTGTGACATGGTTTTAGTTTCCTTTCCTTTAATAAAGTAACATTTTCAAACTCCACATCTGTGATGTCTCCAGGCAGCACTGATTCAACATTTCAAGGAGTCTATGCTTATTTGTATGGGGCATTTTAACAGTAATAATCATTAACTAATTATAAAGCTGGAGTGATCATAACATTCGTTTGATTTTTTTTTTCTTTTTGCAACTGTCGGCTGTTTTACAGTACTTCCATAGTGAGATCTGTGTTTGTCTTTTTGCCAAAATGAAAATAAGTCCATGTAAACATCTATGTAGGCATTTACATGGTACATGTCAAATATGAATTATTTAAATTATAGAGAGTGTTAACAGACCGCGGGTCTGACATTAGAAATGGGGCAAAGCTGCGCACTTTAAGGCATATGCCACCTCTGGGTTAAATTGAGCCTCCCCCCGCAGTCCCCTGAGTTGGACAAGTGGGCAGAAGCGTTTTCTAACCGACCCAGTCATTCTCTGAATCTTTTGAATTTTTGGCTAAAGAAGTACTGAATCAATTTCATGTCACTGAATCGAATCATTCTAAATGAACTAATATCTTTCAAGAATCGAATAAATCGTGATATGAATAGAATTTTTGTTAAAATGAATCGTTACACCCCAAGTCGTATTCCATGTAAATAGCTGTAGCAGTTGTAAAAGTCATCACAGTGAAATGTTGGTTCTTTCTAGCAAATCTAGGTTAATGTCAGAACTCACAGTAGCATCATGTTTTATGTTAAGTGAAATGAAAATTAAAATATGTTATTTTACTCTTCAAATGAAAATACTGGCATATTTCAAAGTAACTCTTATAAATATATATAAATATAAGTACTTCTCTCCAAATTTTTCAATGAGGTGTGAAACCAGGATCCGAACAAGAAGACATCTCTGGCTCGTTGTTATGATGTTTTGATTATCAAGACTCTCAACAACGAGCTTTCCTTCTGGTGAGCTGGTCAGAATTTGTCGAATGTCCTGAGAAAAATGCAAGGAAAAAATTTATATGAACTCCAATCCACATCGCCATTATTTCAAACTTTTTGCCTTGAGTACAATAAATGAACAATTACAAACTCTGAGCTTACTTGTGAGCTCAGAGCTATTTTCATTCTTTACACACCACCATTATATAGCAATATAGCATCAAGCTTAAGTGGCTAAGAAAAAACATTCAGCCCTGTTTCCACCAGCAGGTCGGTCCATGTCGTTTTGCATCTCCAGAGATAAAAACTGACCCGGCCTACTTTGTTGGTACCCTTCGATAGGGGTACTGATCTAACCGATCAGGACCAAAGAGGTGGAGCTAATACACAGCAATCCGTGGATTCGTTGAAAAATCTGTCACTTCCCGTGTGACCCAGCATAAAAACAAAGCAGGGATGACCCCTTTCTTTCTGTCGTGTGGTGAGGCGCTTTGGTTAAAAGGCGTTGCACTGCTATAATGTCACGCATTCACGTAGCAGCGCTAGCCGGTTAATACTCTACCTTCAAGGTAAGGGGACATTTGCTGTGAGGATGCAACATGAAATGAACATATCTGTACCAAAACCTACCCAACCTGGCCTGACCCGACCCAGATTCATGGGTGAAAACGGCGCTTTAGCTGATCAACAAGTAGATCAGGTATTTTCAGTGAAGCTATGGATTTCTGCCAAACAAGCATGGAACTTAAAATGGTTATTAAATAAATTCAGCTGATAATAAAATCGCTATCTCTGATCCAGGTAGTTTTTTCCCATTAAAAAAAAAAAAGATGTCTGATTAACCAACATACACAAGATACATTGTTTTGTATCTAAACTTTGGCTTTGATTAATTACCCAGCTTAGTGCTGATAAAAAACAGTGACACCCAGGTCTTAAAAGTATAACTTACAATCTGTGGAATTAAGTGGATCGTCTGAAATACTGGTATCACAGCTGCTGTTTCTTCCTCCATGGGAGATAGTGATATGGCAGTTGAGTCATCAGAGCTTGTGGATGGGAAGATAGGTGCAACAGCAGCTCCAACCTACACAGAAAATCTAGGTTAATATAATAAACAGTTGCGGTTGAGCATCAGTATGTGTACTTGTACATGGATAGTGAATGAGGTGATAGATGTGGTGGGGGTCAAAAATCTGTGCATGTTTTAGCCACACTTGCCTAGTGGACTGCATAAAGTATGAATGGTATAACAGATGTGTACTGGCTGGCATTCTCATTGCTAAGGATTTACTGTAGCTAGCTCAGGGAAGTATATGAGGCTATTTACAGTAGCAGCTCTGCCAAGCTGGCTTGAGGACCTGGGTTCAAGACCAGGAGGGCACACGCTCCACCATTTGTTACAATACATTTGGAAACGGGCTGCACGGTGGCGTGGTGGTTAGCACCGCAGCCTCACAGTAAGAAGGTCGCTGGTTCGATTCCTGGCTGGGGAGGGGGTTCGAACAATTCCAACAGTGGCCTTCCTGTGTGGAGTTTGCATGTTCTCCCCGTGTATGCGTGGGTTCTCTCCGGGTACTCCGGCTTCCTCCCACCATCCAAAGACATGCATGTTAGGTTAACTGGTCACTCTAAATTGCCCCTAGGAATGAATGTGAGTGTGAATGGTTGTCTGTCTCTCTGTGTTGGCCCTGCGATAGACTGGCGACCTGTCCAGGGTGTACCCCGCCTCTCGCCTGATAATAGCTGGGATAGGCTCCAGCAACCCCTGCGACCCTGAACTGGATAAGCGGTACAGAAAATGACTGACTGACTGACATTTGGAAACATACTTGCACATTTTTTTGAGGGTGCATGTGGGTGAAAACTTTAAAATTTAGTAACTTTGAAAACATAACTGTGGCAGTGACAAAGACTGTACATGGAGCAGAGATGTGAATTGTGGAGTCAACAAGTCTTTTCCATGTCATGCATTTGTTCTATCCAGCCACTGAACCAGGTGAGTCCAATCAGCCGTGAATTAAACTGTGCTGCTTGGACTCACCTGGTTCAGTGGCTGGACAGAACAAATACATGACATGGAAAAGACTTGTTGACTCCACAATTCACATCTCTGACATGGAGCATATAGATATGAAGTAATTAAACCAAAAATACTCACAGAAAAACGTATCACTTCCCAGTCATTTCAATTACATTGCAGTTGTCCCATAATGTCCCATCCAAGATGTCCAGTTCTTCTTGCCATCCCAGTAGCCAACTCATCATCCTCAAGTAATGGCAACTATGCATCATGTATGCTGTAATAGCTTAACTAATCTATGGAACATGAATATGTAGCTAGGCCTTTCAAACATATTAAACCCCTTCAAAATACTATTTACAAGTGTGATACATACAGTTGTCCTCAAAATTATTCATACCCTCCAATTAAAGAGGCTAAATTCACAACAGTAATTCAAATAACAAGAAACTAATAATAAATAAAAATTTACAAAATTAAAATTTAGTGAAATAAAATATTGCTTGTGATTTATGGTTGGAATTAACAATTAAAAAAAAAAAAAAAAAGTCCCAAACACATTAGAGCACATTTCCCATGAACAGCGGACTAACATACCTGTCAACAGGTGCAGAAATCTGATTGGACGTCACAGAAAACACCTGATTGCAGTGATTGTCTCAAAGTGTTGCTCAACAAAATTTGAGCTTCGCAGCCCCATCATGCATTAGCAATTTTGTTGTACTGGGACGCTGGTTCAATGACAAAGAAATTCTGAATGCTTGTTTATAGGTTTTTTTGTGTGTGTGTTTGATTTTAATATTTCTTTCAAACCACAATTCAAAATCAATGTCATAATTTTTATAGAATTTTTCATTTATTATTACTTTGGTCAATTTCAGCTTATTTCACTGACACCTGATTTTTTCATTCTTTAATTGGAGGGTATGAATAATTTTGAGGACGACTGTATATAAACACACAGACCTGGTGGTGGCAGTCAGCTGACCACCTAGAAAAGTCTGTAGCGCAGAGAAACATATAAGCTGTCATCATCCTCCCTGTATGACTTGGCTGCATGGAGTGGATGGTGATCAATAAGCTCTCTCACATCCACAGCTGATAAAACTTGAGTAGGAACGACACTGTATGAAAACAAATGCCGATCAAACCACTGTGTTTCCCACTGCTTGACAACAAGTTTTACTCTTGGCGTGTGTGACATTTGCTCCAAGAGTAACACTGTTTGTATGAGACCAAACTGAGGCTCTCCATGTGAATCATAGGACAGGAATACAGTCATGCCTGCTCTATATTCAGTTCCCTTAAATGTAACCCAGGCTGGCACATACAACTCACTAAAAAGGGGAATACCTTCTAGACCACTTTGGATATCTTTAAATCCCTCAATGGTGGCCAGAAATGTACTGTGCCCAGGACCAACTTCTGAACTGTGGCACAATACAGTTCCACACAGGAAGTTGTAGCACTGCATAATCTGATGGCGAAACGCCATGGTTTTGCAAATATTTCTGAAGTTGCAAGTTACATGACTAACCTGTTTAAAAAATGCATGTCGAGCTTCAAATCTCATCGCCCAGAACTGCCTTAATGGTCCAAGTTTTTGAATGACTCCTGGGTAATGGAGCATGAAGTGGTGTTTTGGCCGTAAATGTAGGTGAGGATAGAGCTCCAGGAAGAGGGAGTGATGCTCTTCAATGATTTTGCTTAAGTACAGTGTTGCTGCAACTGTAAGCGAAGGAGAAAAGATGAACTCCATGCACAAGAGCAGGAGGAGAAGAAGCTCCCAATGCTTGTTATCCATAGGGATTAGGTCACCTATCATTGTTGGCAGTAACCTCAGTAGGCACCACATTTGAGATGCTGACTGTCGCATGGAACCTTCAGGATTTCTGAGATCACTCTTGCGTATGACAGAAGGTTTGTTATGCTTGTCACAAAATCCATAGTCAAAGCTTGTTATTCTGTAATTGAGCTTTTCTAGAGTGAAATGCTTTTGCTCAATTAGCGAATTCAAGACCAGTTTGACTTCATAGGGCCCCACCCCTTCCAGTACATCATGCATGATGTCAACTGCCACATTGTCTGACACATGATAAAAAGACAAGTTGTTCAAGACGCTCTCTCTCTTCAGGCCTGTCAGGGAGGAGTCGGCTGTAAGCAAGTCTGCCTCATAACTATTGCGATCACGCAATAGTGCAGGATCTTCCAGTGTTAGAGACCGCACCACCCCTTTATCTGCTTTGCAGAACCGACACACATAATTTCCACTGAAGCTTTCAATGTAGCCAAGAACGCCGTGCAAGCCCAAATTATCTCCAACTACCTGGAGCACCGTGAACTTGACAACACCTTGATAGTAGGGGGTATTGACAAGGATACCATCACTTTCTAGACACTTGATCTCTTCCACAATGGGGCGCAGGATAGCATCAAGGCCGTAGGTTGCTGCATCATCAGATTTGTACACTGCTAACAAGAACTGTGACTGCAAACTTGATAGTAGGTCTGGTGGCAAGCTCTTCAAGATGAGATAAATAAGTCCTAACTTATGAATCCCAGTCTTTGAACCAAGCGGATTTACTATCTCACAGTCATCTTGATAAATCACAAGTGGGATTGAAACCTCATTCTGGAACAATGGATGCGTTTTGCAGAAATCCCCATCAAAAACATCCTGAATGACACCATCTTCTCTGTGCTGCCATTCCAGCATGGCCTGTAAAATCCTGGGTATTTCAAGAATCTTGGTCAAAAGACTCTTCAATGGAATACGTTGATATGAATCAGGAATTCCAACTTGCCGTACAATGCCAGTGGCAGAAGCTGTTGTCTGAACATAGGAAACCCCAGACAAAAGTTCCTCAACAGGCTGAATGAAGTTTCCAGATTTTGCAAAATATTGCATCTGTTTATAATCTGTCTCCATTCCTTTGAAAGGCTCAGCAGCTTCTGAAAACTCCACCTCAAGCTCTTTTACCTCTTGGCTTTGATAAAAACCAAACCGATGAAATAGAGACATTGTCTTTGATTGTAGTCTGCTGACAATATCGCTAATTAAGCTGGAAGTATGCTGTACCACAAAGTTCAAGTTTGAGTATGTGGTAGAGGATCTGGATCTAAGGTGGGCTAAAAATAGGGCCACCCGGTTGGTAATACCTTCTGGCTCTAGTTCATCCCAATTCTCCTCAACTTCCTTATCTCCCTGAGCTGGCTCCATTTGAGCACTTAGCATTGCAGCATTCTGTAGAACAGGTGGAGCAGGACCTTCAAATGGGTCATCAGGAGTACGTCCAACTTCATGCTCCTTTTCCAAGTGTCTTTTAAAAGACCACATGTAAGAAAATGTCCTACCACAACCACTTTCACTGCACTGGAAATGTGATGATGCTGAGTTTACATTGTGCACTGCTCATAAATGCATAAAAAGACTCTTGACATTTCCTGAAATCTGATTTTTGCATTTAAAGCAAGTATACGGCATCCCCCCCCCCAAAGTAAATAGAAATAATAGTGTGTGGACAGCTTTAGAACTGAACCTCTTAAGACTACACCGATCTTAACTACGTACAAGTCCTCTAAATCTTTGGAGGAACTTCAGCCTAGGACCAGCTCTTGGGATCAACTGGCTGATGGTAGCCTCATCTAAAAGAAGAAAACTTTCCTCATCAATCCCCTCCTCTGAAAGAGAAAAATAGACAACACAAAGACATCTTTGTTTTAACAATACAATAATATTACTCCTCAAAAATACAACTTGCCAAATAATTCTGCACTCCCTGTAGAAGCAGAAAACCAAAATCTACAGCTAAGTACATGGAAACTTTTGTGATAAAGCTAGCATATTTAATTATTTATCATTAAGAAATTGAATGAAGCAGTGAATACCTATAAAATGTGCTCCATTTATTTATTGGAGTCACTTTTTACACATTACATGAAAACTACATGGAAATTAGAGTTTGTACGAATTTATACAAAATGAAGAATGCAGTCAACTTGATGACTATCCATATTATAACTGTTAGTAATGTAGACTTTGCAGACTGGATGAGAACATTTTTCTTACCTTTAAATTTTTCTACCAAGTCGGTCAGCTGCCAATCTGTCAACGTGCTGATGACAAAGCTGTCCATTGATCTGAAACAATAAAAAAAAAAAAAAAAAAAAGCTAAATGTAGTCCACTGTGAAGATTGTGTATGGGTAAACAAAGGCATATGCCACCTCTTGGTGAAATTGAACCTCCTCTCGCAGTCCCCTGAGTTGGACAAGTTGGCAGAAACGTTTTCTAACCAGTCTCTGAATCTGGCAGCACTGACTTTAGAAGACTTTAGACTTTAGCACTGACTTTGGAAGCAGTCCTGGCACCAGTGAGGAGCAGGTCATGTATAGTAAAGACCAAAGCAGCACAAACCAACATTTTTTCCAGCACAAACGATTGAGACTATTTTCACTGAGTTTTGAGTGGGGTGCGGGCCAGCATCAAGCAGGTGTATATTACTCCTGCAGCCGAAAACGTCTTGTACATCGCGGTATCAGCTAGTGTCAGTGGTTAGACCTCCATTAGAAGACAACGCCGCTAGTTCGTAATTTTTAACTACTAAAACCTGGTGCTTTACCACATTATACCTCTGAAAGTGAGAACAGAAATTTCAAGGAAGCACCAGTTTTACTCACTTATCCACTCGAACTGAGAAACCTCCTCGCCCTCCTGACCGACTCCACACAATCCTGCGACTCAGTTTGAGCTAAATGCTAACAGAAGCCAGTTAGCGATCTCGCGACGCGCATGCGTGTGTCAGTGTGTGTTAATGTACGCGCACGTCTATATACGCAGACACTGAATCGGATAGCCCTCTGAGATTTACTTGCCTGACGGAAAACGTACTGGTATTTGGCGCCTGGAGCGTTTTAATACGGAACCTAAACAGAGTTACTAGAAGACATTAAAAGGAAATGTTCTTACTATATCCCCAGATTAGTTTTTTTTTTTTTTTTTTAAGTTCCGTTTAAGATGACAAATTACCGAGCTTGCTGGCAAACTAACTTGTCAACGACCAAACAAACTGGCAAGCGCAATCAAAATAAACACGAATATTCTAATTTAAAGATAACACAGACAATGTGAATTAGATATGAAACATACACAAACCTTTTATTACTGATTTGCCTCGTCCGAGGATGTGCAGTCAGGATCTCTGGCTTGATGGCAGTTGGGAATGAAACAAATTCAAATTTTTTGGCGGTGAAAGCACAAACAACCCAGACGCTGGGTTACCCGATGCATGTTGGATTGATGGATTTTAACCCAGCGCATGGGTTGTTAAAAAATAACCCAAATTCTGTTAAAATAACCCATAATGGGTTAAATATTTCATAACCCAGCCGCTGGGTTGATAAAATAACCCAGCAGTTTTTAGTGTGTACAAATGAGTCAAACCAAATATTATATTTACCTCCCCTTTCTGTATATGGACCACCAGGACTCAATTCGCTGGTTGTTGGTAGATGAACCAAACATGTGGCTTGATTCCCCTCTGAAGTGGTCATCATGATGGTGACGTAGCGAACACTGAACAGCAGCCATCATACCATTTTCCGTGCCACAATCAGTTCTCAGTCTCATGGGGACAACACCAAGGTTTCGGACACACGACAAAAAATTGTGTGCGATAACTGTAGGGTTGTTGTTTGTTGGTCCACATTTCAGCCACAGGACTTTTCTAGAAAATCCATCTATGCATCCTGAAATGGCTAACCCAAATGGTTTAAGCTTGTCATAACCATCGGCATGCCACATATAGTTGGGTCCGAGTGAATGGTAGGTTCTCCTGATGAATCGTCGGCGTGCTCTCCTCTCGCATCCTCGAGGATTAAGCGTCCGGAGTAAATTCATGACATCGTCTCTCTTCACTTTGAGATGGTGCTTTTGTCTCAATACCTGCCACATGGTTCTATACCCGAACAGCTGTCCAGGTCCACGAAGTTCTTCCCTGATTGCGTTAATTACGGTGGCTCTGGAGCTATAATATTTTCTCCGGTACAAACCAGCATTATTAAGTTTACTTTTAAGAGTTCTCAAACTCATCTTAACACCATGTAAACTTGACATCATGTCCAAGATTACACTATATGAGTGACCCTCGTTGAAATAATCAATGCAGTATTGCAGAACATCTGGTCCTGCCACCTGGTCCGTGTCCCGTAAAAGTTCCAGAGACCGTCCGCACGAAGAACAAAATGGTGTAAATTGGCTGAAACTTACTCCACAATAAGGGCAAAACATTGTTCGGTTAGAATAAACTTAAGAAAAACACCTTCAGTGCAATTCTTTCCATCGAAAATCGCCGCTGACTTTCCACGTGAGGCAGGAGGACTACAGATTGAACTGTTTGTACTACAAGTCAGGGTCATCGTGACGTCACTTCCGGCCACTAGGACATTCCTTATCTGTGTAGCCGTCTTTTGTTAATTTGTTTTTGTCTATGTAACTGTGTTTTGCCACTTGCAGTTTTGTCTTTGCACTTGTACAAGTGTTTCCGAACTGTCAATTTTTTTTTTTGATGTAAATTTGTTTCTCTATAATGTATTTTTTTTCTCTAAAATGTAACTTTCCCCCACCTAAAATCTAACTTATTTAAAATATTAATTTGTTTCCTAAAATGTAAATTTGCTTTTTAAAATGTAAATTGGTTTGCTAAAATATAAATTTGTTTTTAAAGATTTAAACTTGTTTTTCAAAAATACAATTGTTTCATAAAATATAAATTTGTTTCATAAAATATAAATTTGTTTCTTAAAATGTTATTTTGTTTTTTTATTTGTTAATGTGTTTTTGAATTGTAAATGTGTTTTGCACTTCTCAGCCACCGTACTCCAGAGATGCTCAGTT
>JALJCO010007704.1:0-11656 GCA_023101725.1 Atherinomorus stipes | reverse complement strand
AAATCCTTGTACTTCGTTCAGTTTTGTGTGGTGCCGTTGTTAGACGTACAGTAGACAGAATAAACAACACGGTAAACAACATGAAGCAGCTGCTTACTTCACTTAGTCCTTTGGCAAATTAGGGTGAATTCCAATTCCTGTCTCAACTCTCAAACTTAACCCTCAGTCTCAAATGTTCACTCCCGTGAAGTGCAAGTGCTGTCCCGATTCTCAGAAAGTTGAGCTGAGGGGAAAGTTTGAGGGCCCAATTGAACGTTACAAAATGGTCATTTATCTCGGTACTAATGTCGTTTTATCAAGATAACAGCCTGTATAACGTGCTTGTGCCAATAACAGTATAAGACGACCGGGCTGATGTCATCTCCCGTAGCCACAGAGTTATCTAACGATCGTTCTGTTTCATTCATGACTGCCAGTGGCAGTAAACAGTGGATATGTCTCCTCGTAATCCTCGCAGGTGAGTCCTAAAGAAAACAAAGTCAATCAGGTGGCCAACGTAGGCCAGCTGACTGCAGTCATCCAGGAATTCACAGAACCACAGTTACCTACGCAACTTTCGTTATAGCTGGTGTTTACCTTTCAATAAGCCGTGGTATGCGGTTACAGCTGAATATGTCCATGGTGGTGTTATTTATACAGACTATTTGTTTGACAACTCTAACAGAAGGACAGATAGTCCACAACAATTTCAAAAACATGATAGCTGCGTTTGTGGCTGATGATTAAACAGAAAGGGTTAGCAGTGCAAATAAATGTAAATAAAGTAAATGCTTCTTCTTCTTCTGCTGAATTGACAGACTGAACGCCGCTTTGGCGTAATGCTGCCCCCCACAGTTTAAAGGCGGATCTGCATTTACGGGGTGTCCCATTTCTAAGTCACAAAAAAGCCGTTAACACTTGGTTTTGAGGACTACTAAGATTGAGGGTTAAGATAGGGATTGGCCCTTAGGGCGCATTCAGGAAGCATAGTCTGCGAGTCTCGGTCCGTTTGGGGACTTGGTTCGATTGGGGGCGGGGGTGGGCTTCTGGACCGAGATCGCGTTCACGTTGCACTATTGCCAAACGAGCCAAAGAGACCAAGAATGAGAATCTCAGGTGGCGCTGCTTTCAGATTCACCGTCCGCAAGGACAAGACGCACGTACAAGAAGGTTCTCACAACTTCTGTTTCCTCCACTAAGCGACATTATTTTTGTACGAGGAGCTGGACATGATTTCATGAGATCAAATATCAATTAAAGCTTTTACTTCCTAGTAACTCCACGTCTGACCACGAGCCATCTTTATAAGTACTGCAGTCCCACACGTGTGTTTGTTGTCGTAGCGTTTACCCACGTTGTCGAACGTTTGACCCACAATGCCAATGCAATTTGATGTCCACTTCCTGTCTTTGGTTCACTTGAATCAGACCGAGACCTGCGTTTGCAGGCGGATCGAGTCCGGTTGTTTGTTCCGGATCAGAGTCCGTTTGCGCATTAACAACTCCCCTAACAAAGCGGACTTTCCGAGCAAACGGACTCTGATTCGAATCAAAAAAGCTTTGTCAATGCGCCCTTACAGGGAGTGCAGAATTATTAGGCAAATGAGTATTTTGACTACATCATCTTCTGTATGTATGTTGTCTTACTCCAAGCTGTATAGGCCCAAAGCCTACTACCAATTAAGCATATCAGGTGATGTGTATCTCTGGAATCAGAAGGGGTGTGGTCTAATGACATCAACACTCTATATCAGGTTTATTAGGCAAACACAATTATTAGGAAACTTAACAATAAACAAATATATACCCATTTCAATTATTTATTTTCACCACGGAACCAATATAACAGCTCAACATTCACAAATATACATTTCTGACATTCAAAAACAAAACAAAAACAAATCAGTGACCAATATAGCCACCTTTTATTTGCAAGGACACTCAAAAGCTGCCATCCATGGATCCTGTCAGTGTTTTGATCTGTTCACCATCAACATTGCGTGCAGCAGCAACCACAGCCTTACAGACACTGTTCAGAGAGGTGGACTGTTTTCCCTCCTTGTAAATCTCACATTTGATGAGGGACCACAGGTTCTCTATGGGGTTCAGATCAGGTGAACAAGGAGGCCATGTCATTAGTTTTTCTTCTTTTAGACCATTTCTTGCCAGCCACGCTGTGGAGTACTTGGATGCGTGCGATGGAGCATTGTCCTACATGAAAATCAAGTTTTTCTTGAAGGATGCAGACTTCTTCCTGTACCACTGCTTGAAGAAGGTGTCTTCCAGAAACTGGCAGTAGGACTGGGAGTTGAGCTTGACTCCATCCTCAACCTGAAAGGCCCCACAAGTTCATCTTTGATGATACCAGCCCATACCAGTACCCCACCTCCACCTGGCTGGCGTCTGAGTCAGACTGGAGCTCTCTGCCCTTTACCGATCCATCCATCTGGCCCATCAAGACTCACTCTCATTTCATCAGTCCATAAAACCTTAGAAAAATCAGTGTTCAGATATTTCTTGGCCCAGTCTTGACATTTCAGCTTGTGTGTCTTGTTCAGTGGTGTCGTTTTTCAGCCTCTCTTACCTTGGCCATGTCTCTGAGTATTGCACACCTTGTGCTTTTGGGCAAAGGAAAGGAAGTTGCCTAATAATTATGTTTGCCTATTAAACCTGATATAGGATGTTGATGTCATTAGACCACACCTCTTCTCATTACAGAGATGCACATGACCTGATATGCTTAATTGGTTGTAGGCTTTTGGCCTGTACAGCTTGGAGTAAGACAACATGCATAAAGAGGATGATGATGTGGTCAAAATACTCATTTGCCTAATAATTCTGCACTCCCTGTAGATTGTTTTGTGGCAAGGAGTTCTTGATTGGTGGCTTGGGGGGTGGGGGTGTCATGTGGTAGCAGTAAGATGTAGAAAGAAAAACTAACACAGTCATGGGTGGATGAGAAGTTTAGAATTTCTCATTTAATATCATCACGTCTATGCAGACTGGACTAAAACATCAACTTGAAGTCTGCATTTCAGTGTGAAGTTATAGAGGTGATATTTAAAGCTTTTAAATGGGGAAAAGTTGCATTTCGCGATTCAGCCAGAACTCACTGAAGCAACACACTTCTTCCAGTCTTTTTAGTTTCATTCCTTTTTAATTTATTGACTCAATGAATTAGTGAATCTATTATTTATTTACTATTATGCATTTATTTTAGCATTATTCATGCAGTTTTTGCCGTTAACTGATTTGTTATTAACTGATTTAAACAAACAACCCACCAACCTTCAGGAAAATCTGTGAGCTTCTTTCTTTTGTCTCAACACAGACCTTTGCTCTTGGAATTCGTTTAAGATTTCATCATCCTCTCCTGATTTTCTGGACTGAAAATGTTATACGTGTCTTGTCTAAGTTTTGGTTGCTCCAGAAACCAAAGATTTCACCTGTCAGGAGATTTTAGACGTTTAATTCATCTTAATGATCAAATCGTTTCTGCATTTTTCCTCTTGATGCATGAACTTGCGGGCTCCGTCCACAGGGGGGCAGTAGCGTAGCGCCGACGTGCTGCTCCTTGGCTGCAGTGGCTTGGAGCAAGGTTGTTGAGGACCTTAACCCAGCAGACCTGTGGGTTCTGTTCATTATGAGCACTGATTATTAACACGGGGAGGCATGAAAGCCAGGTCAGTTGTGTGCGTTAAGAGAGATGCTCTTGTAATTACTCAGTAGGACATTCCTCTGTGCAGGCTTCTCCTTTAACCTCGGCGGTGGTGGGGAGGAACACTTTTCCACGATCGATTCCTATCTCCTGCTTTCAACCATGCTCCTGTCCCCTTCCTTCTCCCTCCCCACTGCACGCTGAAAGGGCAGCCAGGAAAACTTCATCTCTACTTTTAATGGCGTTTAATGTTTATGAGCAGCAACTCTGAGCAGGTCAACACGAACATCGTAGATGTCATCGTTTGGCCATTTTATTCCAGATTTTTCACTCACTTCCATGTTTGTCAGCTGAAACAGAAGTCGGGCAGAAATTTTGTCAACTTCAACTTCCACCTTGATGCCGTCAAACTTTCTCCATGCAGGTTAAAAAACAAACAAACAAAAAAACAGGTTATTATCTAAAAGACATCTACATAAAATTATTGTTCAGTGGGAGTTATACTTGTATTGTCATATTTACCTCATTTTTATAGGCCTATTAATACTTAAATTAATTTACTATGCTTTTAATAAACAATAAAATTGAAAGTTTTTGATGTTTTATTAGCTGAAATTAAGAAAAAATGAATGTAAATAAAGACATTTGTTTATTTGTGATTTTTCAAGTGATTCTGAGAGGATTTGAGATTGATCTAATTATTTATATTCCTAGTGGTGGATTCATTTCTGACCTACACTGTTAAAAAATAAATGTAAAAAAGCAAACAGTAATGGTAATATTCTGGCGGCTGCAGAAATATAATATAAAATAATGACAATATTAACAAACAGTGTTGTAAAAATACAGTAATTTTCCTCAATACAAATACAGTTTATAACTCTAATTTTACATGGATCTTTCTTTCAGTATTCAATGAACGATATTAAAATGTGTAATTACTAAATTATCTAATACAGTAAAAACCTGCTGGAATACAGAAAAGCAGGCTCATAATGATACGATATTCAGTAAACATGTTCTGCTTCATGTAATTCTGAATAAAACTGGATAAGCAGTAGTTAATGCAAGATCTACATTATATTACCATCAAATTTTCTAATGATAAACAGTAATTTTAGTTAAATTAGGGATAGGCATATTGATACCCTGGAGTCGATACTTCAATACCAAAATATCGGAATCAATACTTCTTTGATGATAGTGATACCACAGTACAGATACAAAACATGCAATTTGTTTTCACTTCTGAGAATTTTAGGCGATGAAATAATAAAAGCAGCCAGATTCTAGCTTCTGTGTCACATGATGGTGGTAGCCAATCAGATGTCATGATGATGCTGCTACTGTTAGTGATGATGATGATGAGAGCGTGTGCATACGCTGCTTCCTCAAGTCCTCCCAGTTGGTTTGACGCAGGTTATTGCACATTATGTTTTGGTAAATTTATAATAATACTATTACATTTTATATTTGAACATTTTCCACTGAATAAATGTAAATAATCTTAACCCTTACTTAAGTTATTTAATAATTAAAAGAAGCTTTTAATCTTGTTTTTGTTGAATTTCTTCATAAATATAACTTATTCTTTTAAAAGCATTTCTTTCCTGTACTTCTGTTCTCAAGTTTTACTTATATCTAATATTGCCCTTCCATTCAAGATATTAATGCAAACTGTACAATCACATGTTTTCTTTAAAGGTACAGTATGTCACAAAATCAAAGGTCAATGGCAGAAAAATGTGATATATAATTAAAAACTTTGTTTCTATTGATGTGTAACTGCTTCACTAGAATAGCTGTTATGTGTTTTTTTTCTTAGAATGAGTCATTTATATCTACTTGCTGGAGGTGCACATACATGGAGGCTGCCATATTTGTTCCACCATTTTTACTATGGTGTCCCTGAATGGACAAAACAATGTGTGTGAATTAACAACCCTCTGAAACTTTAAAACTGCTGTACCAGTTTTGTTTAATGGGAGTTAGAGCACTGTTTGGGATCAGTAATGTCTTAAAAGATGTTAAAAAATAGTTACTCATAGTACAGTCATATCTACACCTGAGACCACTGGACCCACTCACAGATAAAAACATCTTTATGCCTGGGAGAATTTTGGCCACTAACAGCCACCGAACATTCACAACAGTGTTTGGAATATGAAGTAATTTGAAAGAAAACATCTTTTCTTTAAAATATCAATCTTTACCTCTAGATGTCAGTAATTGTTACATGCTGTACCTTTAAAGTTTAAAGGGTCGAAAAGTGTTGGTATTGATGAAAAAGTACCACAAACTGCTAATTATGTATCGACAGGAAAAATTTTGGAATCGCCCATCCCTAATTTTGATCAAATCATCTTCAGAATTTCTTGCATAACGTTGCTTTTATTTGCCAGTAGAAACCAGGGGCACAACCAGGATCTGCTCTCTGCACAACCCCACAGGCAGCTCCTCGAGAGATGAGGCATTCGTGGTCAGACAAAATTTCAGCACCTTTAATGACTCATCATAATTGACAATGAGAATTCTGACACACAGGGGAAAAGTGAAGGTGTCACATATTGTATACACATAACTCATGGTGCAGAATGGAACAGGAGCCGCAACCATGATGGGAAATATGTGAACCGATCTCACAGAAATATGTGAAACATACACAGATTTAAATAAGCTCCCAACCCTTATTAATGTGTCCCCACCATCAAATTGTTGAAAACTAAGGATTGGGCAGGCTCTGGGCCAATCAGAATGGTGGGTGGGGTGTGCTGAGGCCCAGTCACACACATTTTATGAAAAATGTATTTTCACATTTCTTCTGTGAAATGAAAAAGGTGGTAATTTTATTTTATTTTTATTTTTTTTTTTTTACAGTTACAGGTTTTTCATGTTACATTTCGTGGGACTTGACAATTTGCAGTTTATTTCCATCTTTCATTAATATTATTCTTTTTTTAAAAATGGGACAAAACTGCAAAATTAAACAGAAAAAAAATAATTATATATATATATATATATATATATATATATATATATATATATATAATACATATATTGTAGCTAGGAGTCCTGTGGAAACAGAAAAAACTCATTTAGGTTTCCAGACAGTTTTGTTTTCTCACATCATAATTTTGTTTAATTACATAAGGATTTTATTTAGATATTTAAAATATTTTTAATATATTTTATAAAAGATTGCTGGTTCTTGACTTGACTTGTCTCAGGGATAATTCGTAAATGCAGCATCAGATCCAAATGAAGTCCTTCCTGCGCTCCAGATACTGAATAAAACCCATAAACCGACGAGAACTCTGTCAGCGAGCGTCACCGCTGCTGAGATGAGAAAGATGTGATGTTTCAGGCCAAAGGTCTGAAGATCAGGAGAGAAAAGGTGTCCTCCTGATCTATAGCTCATAGATGTTCTGTCAGCCTGCTGCGCTCTCAGCTCGGAGAGCAGCTCATTGATGACTTGCGTGTCGTGTTTGCTTTGGGCAGCCGCCATCGTCTCCACTACTTACAGACTGGATTAGGACATCAATTAGGCAGCTACTGGATGCACGGAGCAAAGCAGATTGATTTGGATGCTGCAGAGCTGCGTGCAGGTTGTTGGATATGAGACGACAGACCGTCTTTTCTTTGTTTCTTTTCAGCACAACTCATACAGATGACCTGCTTTAGTCACGTCTGCGGCTGATGTGAACAGATCAAAGATATTCAGGTAATCTACCTGGTTAAAAACCAAGCAGATAGCACACAACAACCATGCAGGCTCACACACTGCTCAGTTAATAATCACCGGTTAAGCCTGTCAAATCAGCTTTTTTTTTTTTTAGCACATCACTTTATCCTCCTTATATATGGAGATTCTGATGGATTCCAGGCTTGCATGCAGTAGATGATGCAGGACGACCTGATACATCACACAATGAACCAGTCAGTCGTCTGTCTAACATACTGGTCCACGTTCTCAGTTCAGAGTCAGAGTTAAACCATTTCAACTTTGAGCTGGTTCAAAGTTCAGTTCATTCCCATTTTTCAGGTTGGATTCTTCACATCTTCTTCAACAGTGAAGAAAGAACAAAGTGAGTTCAGACAGACTTTATGGAAGACCAAAAGATACAGAAGATCCTTCCTGCATGCAGCCTGCACCATCCAGAACACGTATTTCAATTAATATACGTAATATTTTCTTTAAATTGAACACTGATTAAAACTTCATCTTCCTCTCTTCTCCTTGTTTCAGGACAGATTTTGTGGAAAAATTACACAATAGTTTTAAAAAGTAGATACATTCTGTAAATTCCTGGAAAGTGACAAAAAAATGAGCAAACTAGAGCCTGCAAGTTACAAATGTTAAAAAGTTACACAGTATGTTTTTTTTTTTTTACCACTGATAACACTTATGAATAATACTATTGTTTAAAGGTACATTGTGTAAGAATTACTGACATCTAGTGGTAAAGATGGATATTTGAAAGAAAAGATGTTTTCTTTCATATGACTTCATATTGCAACACTGTTGTGCAGGGGCAGACTGGGACAATAATTCGGGCCGGGAATTTGATACCATCCCAGGCCACCTCCACCAAATTAACGCAAAACGGAGTGAATTAGGCTGGGCACCTACTGATGTAAAACTAGGGCTGGGCGATATGACGATTAATGTTGCTTGAAATTCATCGATGCATCACGATGGGTCATGTGACGATTTGGCATCGATTAATTTGCCGTGATGCTTTTCCATGGAAAACGAAACCATTTAAAAAAAAAAAAGTAGAAGGAACCATGACGCACTCCCCGCCGCCGCCCGGACGGTTTAACGAGTGACACACAACAACAAGAATGGCTACTGCTCCAGCTAAAGAGCCTGCAATAGTTTCTCCACCTGGGTATGGCTCACACGTTTGGAAGTCATTTAGGTTTTATGAAAACTTTAACAAAACTCTGGACAAGACATTTGCGATCTGCAAACTTTGCAAACTTTGAAGTACCTTCGTAATACAACGAACATGCTACAGCACCTCAAGTAATTCCATCCTGAGACGGAGAATGCACCGCCGCCTGTCCCAGCAGAAGAGGACCATCTTTGATACTATCACTAAACTTCCCAGAAATTCGGAGAAAGCCCGTCGGATCACGCGTGCAATAGGCCGATTCACTGGCATGGATTTGCAGCCTTATTCAGCGGCGAACAACAAGGCTTTCCGTAAAATACTCAGCCGCGGAGCCACGTTACAAATGCCCGCATCGCACCTGTTTTACAATGAAGGAGGTCCCAAAAAATCTACAACAATGCTAAAGAGGTAAATATTTGTTGGCTATTTGTGCGAGTTAGGTCTCTGTTATCTCGTCATTATGTCGTTGAGTGTTCTGTACTTAGAGGGTCTGTGTCAGTTGAACGTAATTGAAAAGCAAAGCCACCATTATTATTTTCCTAACTTTGTTTTTTATTTACTGTACAATGTAGTGTACATAGTCACTTCAACTACAAGCTTTTATAGACTAATCTGGGCAAATGCCATCAGTAGACCACCGTTGCTTAGGGTGACGTGTAATTAAAACAGATGAAATTCGCCTTTTTCTTAATTATATCGAGGAAATCTGGAAAGATGTGCACACTGTTGTTGGAACAGCAGTGGAAAACTTTAGCAGAAGTACCATGTGTCCTTGAATTAAAAATCTAATTTATTTACAAATGTAGCATCAAATGAAGAAAAAAAAAACAATTTAGATGCAAAAAAGCATAAGAAATTGCAATAATCGGGATTATTATGGCCGCAATAATCAAATCGAATTGACACATTATAAAACGCCATAATCAAAAAAATCGTGGGTCCCATAACTTTAATCGAATCGAATCAACAGTATGTGTCTGCAGTCCCGGAGACCGCAGTTTCAGACCTGAAGTTTTAGACCCGCAGGTTCAGACCCCCTTCTTTCTTGCGACAGCGCCATCTACTGGACGTAAAAAAAACCCTACATTTCTGGACCAGGCGGTTGCTTCTAGACGCCTCGTTATTCGTGACATGTAAATTGCACAACCCAAACACCTATTGTTCAGAATTTACACCTTTAGCTGCAATAGAAATTGAAATGAAAGTTTAAATTTAACTTAACATAAATAAAGATCAAGATTTTTACTCTGGCTACAATTTAGCCCAAAGTTTAAGTATTTTTCCAACAACAGTCATAAGGGTTTAAAAGCAACCTATTAAAGGTTAAATATGTAACATTTTTATTAAAAGCTATTTTTAAAAAAATAATACCTCCACAGGTTGTTTGGGGGTGTACAGAATGAAAGTACAACATTTCCTAGAAAAATTATATTTAGCCTAAAAATAATTATAAAATAAATTTTTACATGTTCGATAATGGCATTTTATTTATGTCTATAAACCAATACACGCCGCCATTGCGGGTTGCCAAATATGATCTCTGTGTGGAAACAATATTTTGGTCATAGTCAAGCTGGTACAGGGAAACCGTGGAGATGACGAGTGAAGCAGCTGCTTCAGAGCCCTGCAGGTATTGTTATCTGTTTCTGAGGAGTGACCTGAGAAGAGCAAAACCTGGAGTAAATTTAGGTGAAGACTTCACTAAATGGACCCACATAAACGTTTTCCACGGAGTCAAAACACGGAACTGGCGACTTTCCTCCTGGATTGGTAAGCTAGCTTGTTTGCTAACGTGGCTAACGTTAGCTGTCAGTTATAAACTCCTCTGTGTTACTTGTTGGACATGCTGCAGGCTTTTGGTCACTTGCGTATCGGCAGTGAGCCTGGCATCCCAGCGGCCTGAGTTGTTTTTCTGCCGTTGCAACTACAACCTAGACACACGTGATGTCGCTGTTCTGTCCGTATTCCATATTCAACCTTTAAATAATATATACTACTCACAAAAAGTTAAGGATATTTGGCTTTTTGTATGATGTCAGAATGAATCTAAAATCCACTACAACCTTTATAGGTGAACTGAATTAAACTTTCTCTAAACTTTTCAATGCACATGTACATTGTTCAATGGTTAAATATTTATTCTGCATCATTGTTCTCCAAAAACCGAAAGTTGAATATCCCTAACTTTTTGTGAGTAGTGTATATTAATATATAAATAAAACTAGGCAGCTCTGGAAGATGCCATTGTTCCAAATGAGGATGTGTGAAAATGGAGATGTAGGCCTACTGGAGGCCTTTTCAGTATTCGGCAATCATGAGAAAAGCCAACTATGTTGAACAAGAGCGACGAGGAGATACAAGTGAAGACAGAATGAATCTTTTCAAGTCTTAAAGACACACAACGTAACTTTTAGACCTTAAAAATCTGCGTTTCTGACTCGTTTTGATGGCACACCAACATTCATTTTGCGCATTTTCGAGCCGTCACTGCCCAGAGGCGTCCCGGGGCTCAGAAACAGCAGTATGTAAGATTCCCATCCGGGACGCGACTGTGACGTTGCAGCCGACTATTGGCTGCAGCACCGCGTCACTCACTATCAACCGGATGTAAACCAGGGATCAACCCCGCGAGTGTTTTGAACGCCGTTCATGTCGGATTCGGTAAGGAAACATTACAGGAGGAAGAGAGGAAAAGGAAGAGAGGAAGGGACAGAACAAGAGTCAAGATAAGACTGTCTTTTACTGGCTGGAGTGAATCATGGTGCAGGTATGATACAAGATGGATGCTAGTTTAGTCGCCGTTAGGGGGCGCGTCACTGAGAAAACTGCTAAAAGTTCCGTTGTGTGTCTTTAAAGGAATAGTTCACCCTCAGAACGATTTAACTTTATTTTCCACTTACCTTCATGGTGAGCAAGACTGGAACACTTTTTTAATATTTCAAATGCAGCCGGCGATCAGGATGACTTCTCGTTTTCCCCCAACGTTCATATAATAGAGTTCGATTGAGCCCGAGCCAACAAGGTCCTTAGAAGTCCACAAAAACTTGTTAATATTCCTCCATACTGCTCGTCCAATGTAATCCGTGTCCTGAGTGGGTAGTGTCCATAATTTACTCAAAACT
>JALJCO010007702.1:0-31715 GCA_023101725.1 Atherinomorus stipes | reverse complement strand
ACTCACTGCATACATATTCATTTTGTGAAATAGAATGTTAATTTATTTTTTTTTTTTTAGAAATTTATATATATATATATATATATAATATATATATATACAAAAAACCAAAATTGTCCCAGACACATTGGAGCACCTTGCTCATGAACAGTGGACCAGCATACCTGTCGACAGGTGCAGAACATTGTAGTTCAGGGAGCCCCATCATGCTTGTTTACTTGTTTTTCTTTGTGTGTGTTTTTTAGATTTCAGTTGGACCACAATTCAAAATCAATGTCACGATTTTCATCTTTATTTATTGTCACTTTTGTAAATTTCAGCTTATTTCACTGACAGCTGTTTTTTCAGTCTTTAACAGTCCTTTTGTCCTTCTGGGATAAATTGTTTTTTGTTTGTTTGTTTTTTTTGGGGGGGGGGGGGGGTTGAGATTATTATTGTTAAAAAGATGACTCTTTGCCACATTCTCATGACTCTTATGGGAATGTTTTTGGTTTTAAACCATAGAACAGTTGTTAAAAATAGCAGAAAGTTTCCGTCACAGATGACCCCAAATAAACTCCCTTTATCACATGTATGAGCCATCTGTTGCCTTCCCATCCTGCCTCAAACACTGAAAATGTCCTTATCTGCACACAAGTTCTGGATGTATTTTATAAAACAGTTACCACTTTCTTAATAAACTCTTTTAAATAACAGTTCTTTGTCTTTACTGGGTCTGGATCTGACACTGGATGCTACTTTTTTGTAGACAGAAATACACATATTTTCACACCTGCACACAAAACATTGCTGCCATATTGACTGTTTTGTTCAGTTTACGTGAAAGGCTGTTCGGTGCCTTGCAGCGGTTTGAATGTGGACATTTGAAAAGAGTTGCATGAAATCAACAAACTCAATTTGTTCTTTAACACAGTGAGGATAAGATTTTTACTTTTACAGGCGTGTGACCTATAAACTATGTCTTTGTAGCAACATACGTCTATTTATGCACATTGCAAGCCTGAGAAATAAAAACAGATGTATGATAACGAATTAAATAAAGTGGATGGCTGCTACATCAACAAAGGAGAGGACGCTACAAGACTGGATCACATAACAAAGGTTATGACATCAACAACACATGAGGAGATGCAGGACAGTTACGCAATAATTCACTTTTATGTAGAAATGTTCAGCAGAGAGCACCATGGTTCAGATCCAGACTCCATGAAAGCAGTCCAAACGTGTGATTATTCTCCATCATATTACATGTTTAGATCAAAACTTCCAGTGTTTCTCCACTTAAACAAGAAAAGACGAGTCTTTTTATTATTTATATTGTGTCTAATATTCACACAGACCTCTGAAATTTGAAATTTCCAAATGAAATAGTACTTAGCCACATTCATCTTTCCTTCAACTGCAACCAGTCGTCCTGTCCCTGCAGCTGAAAAACACCCCCATACCATGATGCTGCCACCACCATGCTTCACTGTTGGGATAGTATTGGGCAGGTGATGAGCAGTGCCTGGTTTTCTCCTCACATACCGCTTAGGAATGAACTCCAAAAGTTCAATCTTGGTCTCATCAGACCAGAGAATCTTATTTCTCTCAGTCTGGGAGTCCTTCATGTGTTTTTGGCAAACTCTATGCGGGCTTTCATATGTCTGCACTGAGGAGAGGCTTCCATCGGGCCACTCTGCCATAAAACCCCGACTGGTGGAGGCTGCAGTGATAGCTGACTTTGTGGAACTTTCTCCATCTCCCTACTGCATCTCTGGAGCTCAGCCACAGTGATCTTTGGCTTCTTCTTTACTCTCTCACCAAGGCTCTTCTCCCACCATTGCCTCAGTTTGGCTGGACGGGCCGATTCTAGGAAGAGTTCTGCTCGTCCCAAACTTCTTCCATGTAAGGACTATGGAGGCCACCGTGCTCTTAGGAACCTTTAGTGCTGCAGAAACTCTTTTGTAACCTTGTCCAGATCTGTGTCTCGCCACAATTCTGTCTCTGAGCTCCTTGGACAGTTCCTTCCACCTCACGATCCTCATTTGCTCTGACATGCACTGTGAGCTGGAAGCTCTTATATAGACAGGTGTGTGTCTTTCCTAATCAAGTCCAATCAGTTTATTTAAACACAGCTGTGACTCCAATGAAGGAGGAGAACCATCTCAAGGAGGATCAGAAGAAATGGACAGAATATGAGTTAAATATGAGTCACTGCAAAGGCTCTGAATACTTATGACCATGTCATATTTCAGTTTTCTTTTTTTTTTAAATAAATTTGCAAAAATGTCTACATTTCTGTTTTCTTCTGTCAAGATGGGGTGCTGAGTGACATGAATGAGAAATAAAATGACCTTTTCTGACTTTAGCAAATAGCTGCAATAAAACAGAGTGAAAATATACAGCTGTGTGAAAAAGTGTTTCCTCCTTCCTAATTTCTTACTTTTTTGCATGTTAGTCACACTTAAATGTTTCAGTTCATCAAACAAATTTAAATGTGAGACAAAGATAACACAAGTAAACACAAAATGCAGTTTTTAAATGAAGATTTTTATTTTTAAGGGGGAAAAAAATCCAAACTTACATGGCCCTGTGTGGAAAAAGTTAATTTATGTTAAAACATAAATGAACTGTGGTTTATCATCTTTAGAAAGCTGAGTTCAGGTTCTGTATCCACATCCAGGCCTGATTACTGCCACGCCTGTTCTCCATCAGAAATCACTTAAATAGGACCTGCCTGACAAAGTGAAGTAGACCAAAAGATCCTCCAAAGCTAGACATCATGCTGCCATCCAAAGAAATTCAGGAACAAATGAGAAACAAAGTCATTGAGATCTATCAGTCTGGAAAAGGTTCCAAAGCCATTTCTAAAGCTTTGGGACTCCAGAGAACCACAGTGAGAACCATTATCCACAAATGGTGAAAACATGGAACAGTGGTGAACCTTCCCAGGAGGGGCCGGCCGACCAAAATGACCCCAAGAGCACAGCGACGACTCATCCAAGAGGTCACAAAAGACCCCAGAACAACATCCAAGAACTGCAGGCCTCACTTGCCTCCAATGAAGGTCAGTGTTCATGACTCCCCCATCAGAATTGACTCCCCCACCATGATTTCAATTTTTGAAAATCATGGATCTGGTCGGCTGGTCTCTTAACGCATTGGATAAAATTTTTTTCCACCCAAAGACAAGGCTCGGGACAGCCTTCTTGCCCTGCAGAAACGCACCCGGCCGGGTATGTAATGGACTCATGGGGAAAGTGGAGGATTATGTGCCTGTCCGTGCTTTCTGTGGAAGACGTCGAGGACGTATACATTTTTGGATTTATGATAATCGGGTTCCTGCTGATTGGAGCATGCATCTACCTGGTTTTTCTGAAATATTGTAAGCTGATGGCAGCGGTTGGCAAGCTGCCGGAGGCTGTTTGCCGTGTTGCCAACACTCAGACTAATGCGATCTGTGAGCAGATTCAAAAACTTGTAGCCACTCTGACTAAGAGTGACAAGCAAGAGGAGAGAGGGGGATTCTGAACTTGCTGCGCAAGATTGATGCAAGCTTGGAGAAATTGACGACCGGCAATTGATGGAAATGACCAAGATTTGGCTGTTTGGAATCGCCATTGGAGACCGCTGGGACTTGAAGGCAGGCAAGAAAACAGATGTCAGCCTGACCCAAACAATCCTACTTATCTAATCTACTCCCCAATGTCCTTGGAGAAACTGCCGAAGTGAAGCTCTGCAAGTTTTTCTGATTCTGAAAGAGACTGGGGGGGCAAAAATGGCTGCATGGCAGAGTTCCAAGACCAAAACCACTGCTGAGCAAAAAGAACATAAAGGCTTGTCTCAGTTTAGCCAGAAAGCATCTTGATGATCCCCAAGACTTTTGGGAAAATACTCTGTGGACTGACGAGACAAAGTGGAACTTTCTGGAAGGTGGAGGTCCCATTACATCTGGCGTAAAAGTAACACGGCATTTTAGAAAAGGAACATCATAGCAACAGTAAAATATGGTGGTGGTAGTGTGATGGTCTGGGGCTGTTTAGCTGCTTCAGGACCTGGAAGACTTGCTGTGGTAAATGGAACCATGAATTCTGCTTCTACCATAAAATGCTGAAGGAGAATGTCCGGCCATCTGTTGGTGACCTCAAGCTGAAGCGCACTTGGGTTCTGCAGCAGAACAATGATCCAGAACACACCAGCAAGTCCGCCTCTGAATGGCTTAAGAACAACAACATGAAGACTTTGGAGTGGCCTAGTCAAAGTCCCCACCTGAATCCCATTGAGATGCTGTGGCATGACCTTAAAAAGGCGGTTCATGCTGAAAAAGCCTCCAATGTGGCTGAATTACAACAATTCTGCAAAGATGAGTGGAACAAAATTCCTCCACAGCGCTGTAGAAGACTCACTGCCAGTTATCACAAACGCTTGATGCAGTTGTTGCTGCTAAGGTGGAACAAGCAGTTATTAGGTTTAGGGGAAGATCACTTTTTCACACAGGGACATGGAGGGTTGGATCCCCCCCCCCCCCCCCCCCTACTAATAAAAACCTTGATTTAAAAACTGCATTTTGTGTTTACTTGTGTTATCTTTGTCTCACATTTATATTTGTGTGATGATTTGAAACATATAAGTTTGACAAACATGCAAAAAGTAAGAAATCAGGAAGGAGGAAACACTTTTTCACACAACTGTATATATATGTATATATATATATATATATATATATATATATACAGTATATAACTTCACAGCAGAATTAAACATGTTCAGGTATCACACACCTCATCATCTACTGAGTATTTGAACAAAATACACCAAGTTGTACTTTGTTATGAGAGTTTACCCTGGTTGGCGCTTCGTGTATCAGAATGTCACTCTGATAGAAATGTTCTTAAACCCCACAGCGAGGATCAACAAAACCTAAACAAAACAGAGAGAAACAATCAGGGTGTAATTCTGTCAGGTTCTGGTCCAGCTGGTTTCCAGAGGAGATGGTTTACATCTACATACACTTAAGCTTAAAGAGTTTTTAGTGTTAGAGTTTTTTAGAGTTTAAGTTTTTTTTTTTTTTTTTAGTTTTTCGTGGAAAAATGCCAATAGCTGAAAAAGCCTTGCCCTCCTCGCTCCTCCCCAGCCTGCCGTGGTCACACCAGCATGGAAATAAACACCTGAAATGAAACGTTATCAGCGTTTGGCTCAGGATTTGCACCACCGACACAAACGGGCTCTGTGTTTGTAAGATTCCTTCTTCTCCTCATCACAGCAGGTAGGCTGCAGGTCTGGCTCTAATTCACTGCTAAAACTCATTTAAAGTAGATGAATATCATTTACCTGCTGCTTAATGACTTACATGTGTCTCTAGGGACACTGTTCACACTGTCATCCACTCACCTGAAACCCTTTTATTCTGCTTCAGTCATCATTTATTTAACAGCAAGTTTAACACACAGCGACATGAAGCTACCAGACTGTTTCCATATCTAAGAGCTGCTGTCGCCTCCAAACCAGCTCCAGTAAAACCAGAACCAGACAGGAAAACCTGCTGGGCTAATATTTAACCCACACTTCCGCCGTAGATGTAGCACCAAACAAAAACAGCACATTAACTGTAAACCTTGAACCAGGAAAAGATAGAAATATGGGAAATTTATTCATAAAACGTAATCATTATGTTAAGTTTGGCTTTTTATTTTTATATCATTGCAGACGCATGAAAATACAAAATACTTCTTGTTTAATTGAATCTACTTTAATTTATCTGAGTTGTTTGCATCTCAGGCAGAAGTTTGATGTCTAAATTCTTTGCAGTTTCTGCTGGAGACAGGTCGGGAATGCCGGCTGGTCAGTCCGGCTGGTCAGTCCGGCTGGTCAGTCCGGTCCCTGAACCGTCCTCACCTGCAGCTGGGCCTCTGGAACGTGAGCAGAATGCAAGGGCGCCCCCAAGGGCTGGCCAGGGGTAGCCATAAATAAATAAAAATATTACACTAACGATCATTTTCTGCCACTAGTGTTCTGCCGTAGTCCCCCTCAGGTCTGTCACGCCTAATTAACCCTCTGGGGCTGTTGGACGCACTGGTGCATCCAGATCGTATGTCCGATTTAAGATGACGTAGCAGCTAAACGCAACATAGAGACTCTATTCCAACTTTTCTGATGGTGCAGACTTCAAACTATAATCCAGTTTTTAAATCGTGTCGATAGACCGGATATAACCGGAGTTATGATAAAATACACAACCTAGTTTTTCAACTGATATTACACATAATGCGCGTTTGGTGAAGGAAAAAACGGCAAAAACAGCAAATTCTGTAGAATGTGCTTGGTGAAGTTCTTCTACCAAGGCTCAGATTGGTTTGGATGATCTGGGGCTTGAACTCATGATGTTCTGAGTACGAGACAACCTGCTCCACCACCCAGCCGCTGTTTCAGACTGTTAGATGTTCGCCTCTGACATCACTTCTGGAAATCTGCTTAGTTGTTCTTGTTTTAAGATCTTTTCTCCTTTTTTTTTTTTTTTTCCCCCCCCCCTCCCCCCCCCCCCCCCCCCTTCCCCCGAAAAACAAGTTTCCACTGGTCTAACATCTAGATATTTTTTCTCATTACAAGAAACTTGTGTGTGTGAACTGGTACAGGAGGTCTGAACACAAGTTTTTACAGCTAAAATTGGGAGCGAAAGACACAAAGTGATGTGAAACAGTGTCTCAGTAAGATCATTTACCTTAACATGCAAATAAAATATCCAATCATAAGATGCACTTACTAAGTAAGAAATAAAAGACATTTTCTCTCAAAACTAGATTAATAATCTGACATATTCTGCTCTTGTCAAGTATCTTACTCTCAAATATAAGAATCTAAGACTTGGTGAGATAGGCTGTTTTTGCAGTGTATTACACGCAAAAAAATCTTGGCCACTTAAAATAAGTATAAAAGGATTTTTTTTTTTTTTTTTGCTTGAAATAAGCAAAAAAAAATCTGTCAATGGAACAAGTGAAATTTTCTTACAAGATTTCTTGAAATAAGATGCATTTTTCTTAAAACAAGTTATCTCACTGAAATGTTTCTCTTTAGATGTCTCATAATCTCTAAATTATGTCTTATTTTGAGTGTGATAAGATATTTTGATTAGAAAAAATTGTTTTTTTGCAGTGTATTGTTGAAATTAAGGAGTTTTGCTGCAGATAATGCCTTATATAGAGGCTCATTCATTCTGCCCTCTTCACTGTCATTATATGGACATACACGGATCTACGACTGATCTAAATAGTGTCCAAAGGGGTCAGAGTGATGCAGAAATGTTACTGGTGAGTAAATGCACGTATAACTGCCAGAAATAAGTTCCAGGTTGAAAGAAACCAAAGTTATCCTTTAATAACCCTTGGCCACCCTGCTGTTTTCTCCGGCCACCCCTAAAAGTCATCTCTGCTGGCGCCCCTGGCAGAACGCCGTTTGGCCTTGTGTTAATGAAAAATGCAGGAACATTCCTGGAAAACATGTTTGAATGCAGGAAATCTGGAAGAACTTTTCTTTGGACACAAGCTTCGTAAAGAGCTTTGATTTACCCCCGTATCATCTCAGATACTGGGATTTTACCTGTTCCTGATACTGGTCTCGATGGTCCTTATTTTCTGGTCCCGAGCTCCAGATCCAGCGCTGATTGCACGGTGTCGTGGTTTATTCCAAATGCCTCAGAGACGTGGACGCCACCTCTGAAGAAGAGCTTCTGTTATTGCACAGTAAAGTTTGAAGCCTCATTTGTGAATAGACTTCATAGTGTTGTGCTAACAAAGGTTTCCTGTAATAATCCATTATATGTGGTGGTATGAGCCACTGATGGATGACGGCTCCTGATGCAGCTCCGTCTGAGAGATCAGAGACCACAGGAGTCCGGCTCAGTCTTATATCCTCACCCTTTACGGCCCCAATTCCTCCAGATGCAGAGCCAAATGTAGAAATCCTTTCTAATATTTCAGTATTTGTAAACAATTTAATGATTTTCTCACACATTCCTTAACAAACTGGAGATCTGCTCACCTTAACTCTTTCATAGAAACTGCTTTTGTAATAAATCATGCTAAAAACCAGTAGTGACGTTGCCTATTTACAGCTATCATAATGAATATCATAATATCAGAATCATTATTTATTTCTACACCACTGTTACCCTAAAACTCCCCTGTCCCAGTTATGTTGCAAAATTATTACACAGATTACAAATGCAATAAAGATAAAAAATAATAGCACAGTGTTTGGTTTTTTTATATAATAAATGTCAAAATAGATGGAAGATTTACAGCGTTTATTCCTATTAGCATGTTCAGTAACTCTGGTTATGAGGTTATAAAATGTTGTGGACTAAGTGAGATAAGCTGTGGGGGAGCAGGATCATGTTCCCAGTGGAGCAGCTGCTCTGCTCGTCCTTCACTCCCACACCGAGACTCAGGAGGAAAAGCTCTGAGGGCTGAAGGTCAGATTACACAATTACAATAATCCATGCAGTCTGTCAGCAAAATGGCTTTCTGTTAATAATCACAACAATTACAAGGAAAGTTGGGACAGTTTGGAAAATGTAAATAAAATCTGAACGTAATGATTTGTAAATCTTGTAAACTCCTATTTTTTTTTTTACCAGTAAAACATAAACGAGATGTCAGATGATGAAACATAAACATTTAATCTTCAATCTGACAGCAGCAACATTGGTGAAAGGTCTGGACTGCAGGCAAACCAGTTTAGCAGCCGGATTCTGGACTGCAGGCAGACCAGTTCAGCAGCTGGACTCTGGACTGCTGGCAGACCAGTTCAGCAGCAGGACTCTGGACTGCAGGCAGACCAGTTCAGCAGCAGGACTCTGGACTGCAGGCAGACCAGTTCAGCAGCCGGATTCTGGACTGCAGGCGGACCAGTTCAGCAGCCGGACTCTGGACTGCAGGTAGACCAGTTCAGCAGCTGGACTCTGGACTGCAGGCGGACCAGTTCAGCAGCCGGACTCTGGACTGCAGGCAGACCAGTTCAGCAGCTGGACTCTGGACTGCTGGCAGACCAGTTCAGCAGCAGGACTCTGGACTGCAGGCAGACCAGTTCAGCAGCAGGACTCTGGACTGCAGGCGGACCAGTTCAGCAGCCGGATTCTGGACTGCAGGCGGACCAGTTCAGCAGCCGGACTCTGGACTGCAGGCAGACCAGTTCAGCAGCTGGACTCTGGACTGCAGGCAGACCAGTTCAGCAGCAGGACTCTGGACTGCAGGCAGACCAGTTCAGCAGCAGGACTCTGGACTGCAGGCAGACCAGTTCAGCAGCTGGACTCTGGACTGCAGGCAGACCAGTTCAGCAGCTGGACTCTGGACTGCAGGCAGACCAGTTCAGCAGCTGACTCTGTCTGGACTGCAGGCAGACCAGTTCAGCAGCTGGACTCTGGACTGCAGGCAGACCAGTTCAGCAGCTGGACTCTGGACTGCAGGCAGACCAGTTCAGCAGCTGGACTTTCGCAGCGACTCTGGACTGCAGGCAGACCAGTTCAGCAGCTGGACTCTGGACTGCAGTCAGACCAGTTTAGCAGCTGGACTCTGGACTGCAGGCAGACCAGTTCAGCAGCTGGACTCTGGACTGCAGGCAGACCAGTTCAGCAGCTGGACTCTGGACTGCAGGCAGACCAGTTCAGCAGCTGGACTCTGGACTGCAGTCAGACCAGTTCAGCAGCTGGACTCTGGACTGCGGGCAGACCAGTTCAGCAGCAGGACTCTGGACTGCGGGCAGACCAGTTCAGCAGCAGGACTCTGGACTGCAGGCAGACCAGTTCAGCAGCTGGACTCTGGACTGCAGGCAGACCAGTTCAGCAGCTGGACTCTGGACTGCAGGCAGACCAGTTCAGCAGCAGGACTCTGGACTGCAGGCAGACCAGTTCAGCAGCTGGACTCTGGATTGCAGGCAGACCAGTTCAGCAGCTGGACTTTGGACTGCAGTCAGACCAGTCTTCCTGAGTCCATGCAGGTACAACAGTCAAAGCAGTCTAAACTCTCACCTCAGCTGAAATCAGACCAAAGCCTAAACTAACCCTGTTCTGGAGTCAGACTGGGTTTTGCAGAGTTTATATATCTTTCTGGTATCAGTCCCAGATCAAACCACCATTATTACATTATTACATTGACATGAACGTAAATATCTGTGAAAATGATCAGAATGTAAATTTCCCGTACACTTTCTAATCAAGTTAAACACAGCAGTATAAAATCATGTCAGCATGCACAGTTTGCAGTCTGAATGTTCAGATTTATGTGTTCAGGTTTGCCCTCTTTGGCCCAGGATGCGTGCGCTGTGCTCTCTGGGGCTCCTTGTGGGACTCCTGCACCTGTCCTCGTCTCTGCTACTGGGAGCCTTTAACATCAAGTCATTTGGGGACACGAAAGCCTCCAACGCAACTCTGATGGACATCATAAGCACGGTTTGGAGCCCTACTATGTTTCTCTTTTCAATCAATCCAACTATTAAGATTCAAATTCTACCTCTTCTGATTGGTAGCTATATGGGTAAATTGAATGTGAATGTGTAGCCTATCAGATTCTAGCTTCTGTATCACATGATGGTGGTAGCCTATCAGATTCTAGCTTCTGTATCACGTGATGGTGGTAGCCTATCAGATTCTAGCTTCTGTATCACATGATGGTGGTAGCCTATCAGATTCTAGCTTCTGTATCACATGATGGTGGTAGCCTATCAGATTCTAGCTTCTGTATCACATGATGGTGGTAGCCTATCAGATTCTAGCTTTTGTATCACATGATGGTGGTAGCCTATCAGATTCTAGCTTCTGTATCACATGATGGTGGTAGCCTATCAGATTTTAGCTTCTGTATCACATGATGGTGGTAGCCTATCAGATTCTAGCTTCTGTATCACATGATGGTGGTAGCCTATCAGATTCTAGCTTCTGTTTCACATGATGGTGGTAGCCTATCAGATTCTAGCTTCTGTGTCACATGATGGTGGTAGCCTATCAGATTCTAGCTTCTGTATCACATGATGGTGGTAGCCTATTAGATTCTAGCTTCTGTATCACATGATGGTGGTAGCCTATCAGATTCTAGCTTCTGTATCACATGATGGTGGTAGCCTATCAGATTCTAGCTTCTGTATCACATGATGGTGGTAGCCTATCAGATTCTAGCTTCTGTATCACATGATGGTGGTAGCCTATCAGATTCTAGCTTCTGTCTCACATGATGGTGGTAGCCTATCAGATTCTAGCTTCTGTATCACATGATGGTGGTAGCCTATCAGATTCTAGCTTCTGTATCACATGATGGTGGTAGCCTATCAGATTCTAGCTTCTGTATCACATGATGGTGGTAGCCTATCAGATTCTAGCTTCTGTATCACATGATGGTGGTAGCCTATCAGATTCTAGCTTCTGTATCACATGATGGTGGTAGCCTATCAGATTCTAGCTTCTGTATCACATGATGGTGGTAGCCTATCAGATTCTAGCTTCTGTATCACATGATGGTGGTAGCCTATCAGATTCTAGCTTCTGAATCACATTATGATGGTAGCCTATCAGATTCTTGCTTCTGTATCACATGATGGTTGTAGCCTATCAGATTCTTTCTTCTGTATCACATGATGGTGGTAGCCTATCAGATTCTAGCTTCTGTATCACATGATGGTGGTAGCCTATCAGATTCTAGCTTCTGTATCACATGATGGTGGTAGCCTTTCAGATTCTAGCTTCTGTATCACATAATGGTGGTAGCCTATCAGATTCTAGCTTCTGTATCACATGATGGTGGTAGCCTTTCAGATTCTAGCTTCTGTATCACATGATGGTGGTAGCCTATCAGATTCTAGCTTCTGTGTCACATGATGGTGGTAGCCTATCAGATTCTAGCTTCTGTATCACATGATGGTGGTAGCCTATCAGATTCTAGCTTCTGTGTCACATGATGGTGGTAGCCTATCAGATTCTAGCTTCTGTATCACATGATGGTGGTAGCCTATCAGATTCTAGCTTCTGTATCACATGATGGTAGTAGCCTATCAGATTCTAGCTTCTGTATCACATGATGGTGGTAGCCTATCAGATTCTAGCTTCTGTATCACATGATGGTGGTAGCCTATCAGATTCTAGCATCTGTATCACATGATAGTGGTAGCCTATCAGATTCTAGCTTCTGTATCACATGATGGTGGTAGCCTATCAGATTCTAGCTTCTGTATCACATGATGGTGGTAGCCTATCAGATTCTAGCTTCTGAACCACATTATGATGGTAGCCTATCAGATTCTTGCTTCTGTATCACATGATGGTGGTAGCCTATCAGATTCTTCCTTCTGTATCACATGATGGTGGTAGCCTATCAGATTCTAGCTTCTGTATTACATGATGGTGGTAGCCTATCAGATTTTAGCTTCTGTATCACATGATGGTGGTAGCCTATCAGATTTTAGCTTCTGTATCACATGATGGTGGTAGCCTATCAGATTCTAGCTTCTGTATCACATGATGGTGGTAGCCTATCAGATTCTAGTTTCTGTATCACATGATGGTGGTAGCCTATCAGATTTTAGCTTCTGTATCACATGATGGTGGTAGCCTTTCAGATTTTAGCTTCTGTATCACATGATGGTGGTAGCCTTTCAGATTCTAGCTTCTGTAACTTGTAATGGAAACACAAAAAAACCTCAAACATCGCAAAAAAGTTTTTACGCTTTCATGAGGTGGCTTTCAGATGTTTTGATAAAGCATTATGTTGCAAAAGTGTAATGGAATCACTTTTTTTTCCCGCTGATGTGATCAGAGGACTCCGTACATACAGACTTTACAGACTTTACAGATTTGGAAACACCTTGATCACAAATTTTCAAAATTTTTTTAAACATCGCTTTTTTCCCAACAAAGTGTGATGGAAATGCAGGTTGTGATGTTTCAAACTTCCCAGCTGACGTGTTTCCTGCACTGCAGGAAACATGTCAGCCTCGGTGTTGCGTACAGCAGTGAAATGTTTTTTCCATCGACAACAAACATGATTATTGCTATTAATAAACATAAACAGGGACTTGATGCTGACAGAAAGCCAGTCAGGATGTAGTGATGTGTTTTTCGCGTGTCTTGCAGATCGTCCACCGCTGCGACATCATTCTGATCCAGGAGGTCAGGGACAGCGACCTCTCAGCAACCAAAAAACTCATGGAGCACGTCAACAAGTCAGACTGCTGCACACCGCGCATAGAGCATGCACAGTAACTCTGCAGGTTTAATGTCAAACTCGTCCGATCAGATGGAGAAGTGTCTGATAAAGCAAATCTGTTGGCCTGTTTCTTTAGAGACTCTCCCCAGTTCAAGCACATCGTTAGTGAGCCTCTGGGACGCAGCACCTACAAGGAGAGATACCTCTTCCTCTACAGGTACGTGTGAAACCAGCATCACAATGGTAGAACTAACGTGTTAAAGGGATAGTACACCCACAGAATGATGGTCCTTCAACTTCTACTCACCCTCATGCTGAGCAAGACTCTGGAGCACTTTTTCCCTTCATCCGCTGGGGGCTGCAAGACTGAGCAAATGCCCACAGACTCCCATGTTAAGAAGACCAACGTCACAGCAGAAATAAACATGTTTACAGCAGAAGTAAACATGTTTACAGCAGAAATAAACATGTTTACAGCCTGGTTCAAAACATCATTTTAGGTTTAATATGTCAAGTTTACCTTCATGTCAACTGTGAGGGGGGTGAATTTTTTTATAACTCATTCATTTAGATGTTATTTAATCTTCAAATTACACATAATTAAGGGCGTGTCCTTATGATTGACATGCGGCAGACTGGAAGCCGACCTGCCGACTGGAGGCTAACAGTTAGCTCCTTGTTTGCTCTCAGTAAGGTCTCAGTTTGTAGCAGAGCAGCATAACGGTGGTTTTTAGTCAGCGAATAGCGAGACTTACCTTTACCCACCGCTTTGGGGGCTTATCTTTGTTAGCTCTTGTTAGTTTCGAGTTAGCTTGATTAGAGTTTAGCCCAGAGTACGTCAGCTGTCAATCATTTGCCCCGCGGCCGCGCTGTAGTATTTTGTTGAGTGACGACACACGTGACACGGCAAGATGGTGACGGTGGGACACGCCCAACTGTCTTCACAGACGGGACCAGATACTATGTCCATATTTTCTACAGTCTTTGACAAAAACTTGTCAATATTCCTTCATACTGCTCGTCCAATGTAATCCAAGTCGATTTTTATAGCCTAAATAGTAGTCCATCGTACTTCTGCGATGCTTGTCCATGCGAGTTCACGACACGAGGGAAGCCGGATAGCACAGGAACACACTCAAAAGATCACGCAAATGACTAATCAAGCTTTTTCCAACTCAGGGAGACGCTAACCTCGTCCTCGTCTGGCCAACAGCAGAATTTAAATAATAAAAAGATGAATTTCTTCTTCTACACTTGCATTATCGGCAGAGAAGGCTCTGAATGCGGGATCTCGTCTGGTTTGGACTGCCGTGGCTTCCGCAGTGTTGTTAACTCACATGAACGCGCATCGGGGAAGTACGATGTTCTACTGTTAAGGCTCTAAAAATCTACTAAATGATGGTTTCCAGTAAATTCTGGACGCTACCCACTCAGGACACTTGGATTACATTGGACGAGCAGTTTGGAGGAATATTGACACGTTTTTGTGGTTTTTTATGGACCTTTTTGGTTCAGTCGGCCGCCGGTGAACTCCATGATATGAAAGTTGGTGAATAATAACCCCCCCCCCCCCCCGGATCTCCGGCTGCATTTGAGATATTTAAAAGTGCTCCAGAGTCTTCCTCAGCATGAGGATGAGGAGAAGATGAAGGAGCATCATTCTGTGGGGGTCATATCCCTTTAAGCCAGGCTGAACGTGTCCACTGAAGCAGCTCCTGTCAGGAGTTTGTACAGCACATAAAGATGGGGGTGGTGTAACCCTGTTGTTTTCTTTCCAGGGATCAGAAAGTGTCCGTGGCTAAAAACTACACTTATGATGACGGCTGTGAGCCCTGCGGGACGGACACCTTCAGCAGAGAGCCGTTTGTGGTCATGTTCTCCTCCGAGGATGCTGGTATGAGTGCTCCTGGATCTGTAGCTGCTGACGGTACGAGGTTGGTCTGGTCTGTCTTTCACCTGCTTCCTGCTTTCCAGCCGTGAAGAACTTCGTCCTCATCCCCCAGCACACCTCTCCAGACTTCGCCGTGCAGGAGACAGATGCTCTGTACGATGTGGTGACTGACGTTCGCGCTCGCTGGAACACTAACGTGAATACGCGTCTTATTTACCGGGGCTTGGGGTGGGGGTGGGGGTCTGGACAAATGTGGTTAAACTGACTCTCTGCAGGACATTGTGCTGCTGGGCGACTTCAACACCGGCTGCAGCTACGTTATGGGCTCCGAATGGGAACAGATCCGCCTCTTCACTGACAAGAGCTTCCACTGGCTGATCCCAGATAGCGCCGACACCACGGTGTCCCACACCAACTGTCCCTACGACAGGTAGACACACAGTCTGCTGCATGCCACACATGCGGGTTGCGGAACGAGGCGGAGATGGATATTGGGCAGGGTCGGACGTCCGGCTCCGCCCATATTACCGTTAACAGTGGTTTATTTGAACCCCTCCCCCTATCCCTAAACCCTAACCCTAACCTCAGTATCTGGTCACACCCTGTCCAGCGCCGCCTAATATCCGTCTCCTGCAAGCTGTATGCGGGGGTACTTGAAGCGACCAGCAGTGAGGCCAATGCAGAAATCCGGATAAGTACTAAATAATTGCAGTTCTTTCTTCATCCACTAGGGGCTTCAAAACAGAACAAATCCCCACAGACTCCCATGTTAGAAAGACCAACATCACAGCAGAAATAAACATGTTTACAGCAGAAATAAACATATTTACAGCTGAAATGAACATGTTTGTAGCAGGAATAAACATATTTACAGCAGAAATAAACACGTTTAAGCTGAAATAAACACATTTACAGCAGAAATAAACATGTTAACAGCAGAAATAAACATATTTACAGCTGAAATAAACACATTTACAGCAGAAATAAACATGTTAACAGCAGAAATAAACATATTTACAGCAGAAATAAACATGTTTATAGCAGGAATGAACATGTTTACAGCTGAAATAAACACATTTACAGCAGAAATAAACATGTCAACAGCAGAAATAAACATATTTACAGCAGAAATAAACATGTTTATAGCAGGAATAAACATGTTTACAGCAGAAATAAACATGTTAATAGCAGGAATAAACATATTTACAGCAGAAATAAACACGTTTATAACATAAACAAATATGTTAACAGTAGAAATAAACATGTTTATAACAGAAACAAACATGTTTACAGCAGAAATAAACATGTTTATAACAGAAACAAACATGTTTACAGCAGAAATAAACATGTTTTCAGCTGAAAAACACATTTACAGCAGAAATAAACATGTTTATAACAGAAACAAACATGTTTACGGCAGAAATTAACATGTTTACAGCTAAAATAATAAACATTTACAGCAGAAACAAACATGTTTACAGCTGAAATGAAGATGTTTACAGCTGAAATAAACACATTTACAGCAGACATGAAGATGTTTACAGCTGAAAAAACACATCTACAGCAGAAATAAACATGTTAACAGCAGAAATAAGCATGTTTACAACAGAAACAAACATGTTAACAGCAGAAATAAGCATGTTTGTAACAGAAAAAAACATGTTTACAGCAGAAATGAACATGTTTATAACAGAAAAAAACATGTTAACAGCAGAAATAAACATGTATATAACAGAAACAAACATATTTAAAGCATAAATAAATATGTTTATAGCAGAAATAAACATGTTTACAGTCTGGTTCTAGTCATCATTTTAGGTTTAATAGGTCAAGTTTATCTTCATGGGGGTAATTTTTTGAAAACTAATCTGTTGAGATGTTATTTCATTATGTTATAACACATAATTAAGGGTGTGTCCTTTTGATTGACAGGCGACAGACCAGAGGTTGCCCTGCTGGCCGGTGGCTAACAGTTAGCTCCTTGTTAGCTCTCAGAAAGGTCTCAGTCTGCAGCAGAGCAGCAACATGGTGGTTTTTAGCAGCTAACAGCAAGTCCAAACATGTCTTACCTTTATGTCAGGAGGCTAACCTTCGTTAGCTCTTGTTAGTTTCGAGTTAGCTTTGTTAGCATTTAGCCTAGAGTACGTCAGGTGTCAATCATCTGCCCAGAGGCCTTGCTTTTACCATTTTAGTATTTTCCTGGAGTGACGACACATGTGGTACAGGGAGATGGCGACGGTCGGACACGCCCACCTGGCTTCACTTTCCTCTATTCAGACGTGACCAGACACTACGTCCATATATTTTTTACAGTCTTTGACACACACATGGATTGTTTCTCCCATCCTACTGTATTTGCAGGATTGTGGTCTCAGATGACATGATGAAGAACGTGGTGCAAGGCAGTGCGGGGGTTTACGACTTCATGGTGGATCTGAAGCTCAGCCACAGTCTGGTAAAACTCCTCAGTGTCACAGCTTTACCGCTGCAGCAAAACTCTGAAACATAACAGGTTTATCTGAAGGTGTTAACGGGGTTAAAATGAGTAAAACCTCATTTCCAGAAAAAGTGTGGGAAGTTTTCTAAGCAACAACTTAATCCTTTATTAACTGCAATAGAAATGGCCCATCTATGCCTGCTCTATTATTTTTGTGCATAGTGGGGTCATTTCTTGGGGTATCCTCAAGTGTTTTATATTTTTAGAATCTGTCCAACTTAAGCTACAAGGTTATGAACATCAATGGACAGTAATAACTTACAATGCTCTTGAAAAATGCCATGAATATTAAAAATACACAAAAATTGGAATTGTTTTCATCACATCTACTAACTGAAAAAACAGAACATAGTGATCCAAAACATTTCTAAATGTACAAAATTTTAAAAAATTATTCTTAACATCTTAAAAGTTATTGCAACCATTTATCTCTTTTAGTTTTTGAGATACACTCCTTTTTGGTTGCAGAGTACAAAGGTGTTTTGATTGCAGCTTCAAGATAAAGCAGCTAATAAAGGCATTTTTTCTGCCTTGGTGTCATTTGATGTGGGTATTTCCAGCTGCTTTACCGAGAATATCTATAGCTAATATAAACAAAAAGGTTTTGGACCATTGAGAGGCTGAAAAAGTATTCAAAATTCTGGAATTTTGACAAAAATCCAATAAATGAACATACGAAATGAACATACAAAAACTATATAAATGCAGAAAATTTCTGAATAATTATTAAGTATCTTCAACCTATTTTGTATATATATATATATATTTTAAATCTTTGTTTTTGAATCAGGTTATTTGACCACTTAACACTCCACTCTGCTTTGACTTCTTGGCGCCACCTTGTGTTTACATTGCCGATCTGCGTCGCACGTAGCGACATATGATGACGTCATCGACTCGCGACGCCAGCTCAGCTTGAAAGGCGCCAGTCTTAGCTTTCAAATCATTTTTTTTTTTATCATTCTAGCTGTTATAGTTTTTATTTTAGAGCAGTTTAAGCAGGATTATGCTAACAGGGAACTTCCAGCAGCCGCCCGCGGCCGCTCCGTTTTTTAAGGGTTAAACATTAAATCAGCATTTTGTTGGCGCCGTTATATAACACATTTTATCCGAGTGTAAACTGAATGTGCTCCCACCGTACAGCATTCAGAGATACTGTCGTAGCCTGAAAACACTTTGCATCGTTTCATTAAGGAGACTTATCTGCCTCAGTTTATTATTTACACACCGGTTACAACATAAAGATCACTATGGATTTACTGATCTTTTTTTAAATGAGAAAAGTTCTTAAAACACTGATACAGAAACAAATACACTTGACACCAGGTTGTCAATTTAGAGACGAAAAATAAGACTGAAAACCCCCACAAAACAAAAAAGAAATTACCCCCCCCCCCCCCCCCCCCCCCAAAAAAAAAAAACCAACAACAACAAACAAACAAAACAAAACAAAACAGAACAAAACACAAAAACAATCTTAAACGATAATCTGGACAAGTTTGGTTTGATTTGCTGGCAGTTTGGCACATCTTGGTGAGCTATGACCCATCTTTGCTTAAAAAGGCTAAGCTGTTCCTGTATGGTACTTTGATATCCAATCCTGGCACCCTCACCTGTCAAATTTGTTCACAGAACAATGCTGTAGTTTCTGCCTTTATTATGCTGCCAATGCTTTAAAGTATATGGCAGTATATTACTATTCGTCTGCGTTTCTGCCACTTTTTTTGATGCCCTACTCCCCCCAGGGCTTTGCCAGCACCCCCATTAAGTTATATCAAAACGAGCGCCTCGGCCAGGAATAGTGTGCTTGCTTTTTTCCTGTACAAAACTAGCGGTGTTCACGAAATTCGGAAAAAGCTGTGATTTTTTTGTCCCATAGAAATGAATGGGATTTGGTTGGAATCAGCTGAAAAAACAAAAATGCAGGTCACTTTGGAGCTCCATAGCTCGGCCATACCATCACATAGAAACATCATTCAAAGTTTAATCGGATCATGAAAGATGAAACTTTCACTCATGTGAAAGGATATTTACATATCTGTTACGGTTTTGACACAATCACAAGTTACATTTTACTGAAAATCAGAAAAAGCCCCAAAATCCCTCCACACTCTAAATTTGGAAGCATTTTCTGATGTGAAACAAATGGCCAAAACTCCTACAGCTTTCGTTGTACAGACATAAATTATACATCAATACGTAGGAAATTTTGTCAGCTTCATTTAGGACCTTCGCTCAAAAATCACTCAGACTCACAGTTTGAGTTATGCTGCTCCAAAGTTGACCTCCCATTGACCTCAATGAAAACAGAAAAAATGACTACCTTTCTCTCCAGTGTTTTAAACTTGCCACCGTTTAAATTCTGTTCACAGTAGGATAAAATAAAACACATTTCGGAGTTCCTCAAAGCCTTGTGAAGCTCACAGTGAAAAAATTATTTTCATATTTCTTACGTTTTTTTTTTCAGGGGAGAGTTTTTTTGGGCAGTGCCCACACAGACTATTCAGTGTAGTTCTGTCTGTGTAACTGCCATTTTTACACAGGCAGGACTCGTTGCCTAGCAACACTCAACGAGGCAGCTGCAGGTGTTCCTGCAGCTCCGTGTGTCACGCACACACATTTCCCTCATTCTGTAAGAATATCTGAGCAACTGGATGATAAACTGAACCCTCCACAGGTTTTAGTGGTTTATAACGGACATGAGGGATTCTGGACCGTCGGTCAGTGTTGATGTAGACGAGCATGATAGCGTGCCTCATCTCATCGTCTCTCCTTTTTCTCATTCAATATCTCTGTCTCACAGTCTCATTCACCTTCTGTCTATCGATAGATACACACCGCAAAATTGGATACACCCCCAAATACGTCACATTCGTTCTGGATGTGGGGGGAAAGGAGTTCAATGGCAGACTCACCTCTGCCATTGAAACCCACGTTAAACCGACGTTTTTCACAGACCATTATCTACGACCAGCTGGAATATTTCCACAAAACACCACCACCCAAAAACGACACCTTTTGTACCACAAATGCACACCGAGCCCCGGGGTTACATTTGTTTCGGCTTCCTACCCAGAAGAAAGAGTTCGCCTGACAAGCAATGTTTGTTATTCCACCTGCCCAAAACACCGACTACCGCTCACCATTAAACCACGCAAAATGGCTGAAATCCAGAGGATACCAGTTAGCGCCGAAAACATGTTTGTCTGCAGCTTTCAGTCGTTTTTGGGTGGTGGCGTTTTGTGGAAATATTCCAGTTGGTCGTAGATAATGGTCTGTGAAAAACGCCGGTTAAACATGGGTTTCAATGGCAGAGACGCGCTCCTTTCCCCCACATCCGGAAACGGATGCGACTTATTTCGGGGCGTATCCGATTTTGCGATGTGTATCTATCTTTGTAACATGGCTGCCGCTCTCTTGGACGCGGGTAGCTGCATTGGCAGCATTCAAAATTTCTGAAAAAATTTTCTAACTTACCTTTATCCTGCTTTTTGAGTTGTTTGGGCATCCAGTAAATTATTCACATTTTCTTAACATAATAAAGTTAATCAATAAACACTGAAATGATAAACAGCGTACACATCTCTGTAAAATAAGGACTGAAGCATTTAAAATAGAAACATTTAGCATTTTGAGTTTATTGCTGTAAACTGGAACAGGCTGTAAAACCAGTGTTTGCTTCGTCTCAGGCTTTGGCGGTTAGTGACCATTACCCGGTGGAGGTGAAGCTGACTGCAGCCTGAGTCACGACTACGAAGGCCGGATCAATGAGTTACAAGACCAAAATAAAATGTGCTCATCATGAAAACACCTACTGTCCTCTTTCTAAAATGTTTGTCGTTTTTCCATGTTTTTGTTCCAGAATGAGGAAATAAAACTGAAGCTTTGATGACAGTTTGCCCAGAAATAAAAGTGGCATCCATTCATCCTGTAAATCCAACAGTTTATTCAGATTTCACACTAAAAAAGTGGACAGAACACAAAGCAGAGATGTGTGTGGAGCATTCAGACACGTGATGTCATATCAGCTGTTAATCCAGTTAAAGGAGGCACTTACAGGATAAAAAGGCAACTGAACATTAAATATTGGAGCTTGGCAGGATTTCACTCTAAATGATCACTTTCCTAAAATCACGCAGAAGCTTTGAATTGAACAACGTTGTGATCATTTTGGTGGGGAGGGCTGGACGTTGGACAGAAAGATGCAAATGATCTGGAAGTGACTTCTACCCACATGCACTTCAGGTCGCTCAGCATCATTTTAACCTGGTTCACAGCCGTTCGAACACACGAAGCAACCCAGAGCAGATTTATGACGACGTGATGATGCAGACGTGTTCGACCAGGATCACAAGGTCTGTGTGGTGGGAGCATCTGTGCGTCATCGCCCCCCCTCTAGGCCTTCTTCCTCTTCAGCATCTCCAGATACATGCGCAGCGACTTCTGGATGGAGTCTTTGGTGATGAAGCTGACGAAGTTCTGGACGTCGGCTTCTCTGTTGGACGTTAGCTTGTCTAGCGTCGGCTTCCTCATCATGGACTTGGTGATCTGTCTGGCGTGTTCTGCAAAGTAAACAGCAGAGAAGTCGGTTCAGACCAAGCGGCAACCTCCGGTGGCCAGCAGTGATGCCACCCGGAAATGGACATTTTCTGTAATATTCCCTTCATCCGCTAGGGGCTGGCTCCAAGAGCGAGCAAATCCCCATAGACTCCCATGTTAAAAACGCCAACTTCACAGCAGAAATAAACAGGTTTACAGCCTGGTTCAAAAAATCATTTTAGGTTTATTAGGTCAAGTTTACCTTCATGTCAACTGTGAGGGGGGTGAATTTTTTTATAACTCATTCGTTTAGATGTTATTTATTCTTCAAATTACACATAATTAAGGGCGTGTCCTTATGATTGACATGCGGCAGACCGGAAGCTCCGCCTGCCGACCGGAGGCTCCTAGTTAGCTCCTTCTTTGCTCTTAATAAGGTCTCAGTTTGTCACAGAGTCGCACAACGGCGGTGTTTAGTCAGCGAATTGCAAGTCTAAGCATGTCTTACCTTAACCATGCTGCTTAGGGGGCTTATCTTTGTTAGCTCCTCTTAGTTTCGTGTTAGCTCAGTTAGCGTTTAGCCCACAGTACGTCAGCTGTCAATCATTTGCCCCGCGGCCGCACTGTGCCCATTTTAGTATTTTCCTGGAGTGACGACGTACGTGACACGGCAAGATGGCGACGGTAAGACGCCCAACTGGCTTCACATTTCTCTATTCAGAAGAGACCGGAAGCTACGTCCAGTAATTATATACAGTCTATGGTTCAGACTCATGTTTCTGGTGGTTTCGTCAGCATCCGTGCTCAGCTTTGTGGCCTTAGAAATGCAGTCAACATGATGTCACTTATCAGGAAATAAAAGTCTGTCCAGTATTCCCAGTTTAAGCCCTTAGAGCAGGGGTCCTCAATTAATTTCCCCCGAGGGCCAAAAAATGTCCTCGCTGCCTTTATCTTCCATCCAGGCCAGGCTGCAGTGACAACCTTAAAATCAGCTCTGCTTCATAACACTAACAGCATCAGTGTTTATATGGAACATGATATAATCATATTAATCATCATGTGACAGCTGAATGCTGTGAAGGCACGTTACATTTCTGAACTTCATCACAGAATTATCAAGAATAACCATCAATAAATGACTGAAACGTGGTGATTAAAAAAAAACACTGATGACAAAAGAAAGGTTAGTTTTTGTTTAAAGTCCTAATGAAACCGTTTCATGCAGTGGAGTCGTGTTAAACATCCTTAAAGTTCACATCTCAGATAAATGCTGGAATAAACACCTACAGCTGATCCATTTTAAGCTACCGAGTTCTTGGAGCTGACGGTAGCACAACAGCGTCTCTTGTCATATGGTGTTATAGCTGCCAAGAAGCTGATTCTTTTCCACTGGAAGGAAAAAGAAGTGCCTTCATTCAAGCACTGGCTATCGGATCTGACTGACACTCGTCACCTGGAAAGAATCAGATGCGTTCTAAAAGAGAAACTGAGGGAGTTTGAAAAAACCTGGGAACCGTTGGTCTCTTACCTTCATTCAATAATTGACTAATATGACCACAGTGTAGCACTCCTGGGGAAGGGGGGGCGGGTGGGGGGCAGGGTGGGGTCTGTCGTTTGTTGCCTTTTATTTTCAGTACTATTTTTCTTGTGTTTATATTATTGTCTATTATATTTTCTTTTTTATTATTATCCCTATTTTTTATTATAGATATTGTCACTATGCCTTTTTATTGTTTATGTGTGTGTCAGACTTTTTCTTAAAAGAAACATGTAAATGTCAGTTCAGGTGCCTTGATGAAAGAAATGTTTCACAATAAATATATTTGAAAACATTTTAAGCTACCGTGATGAGCATTCTCCATCTGCAGGAGGAGAAACTCCGGCTGCTCCTCCAGGAGCGACTGCTTCCTCCTCCATCTCTCTGATCAAACTAAAACAGACCTGCAGACCTCCATGAACTGCTGTTGGTTCTTACACCGGAGAAGCTGATTTAAACCGGAGAAGCTGGTTTAAACCGGAGAAGCCGATTTAAACCGGAGAAGCTGATTTAAACCGGAGAAGCTGATTTAAACCGGAGAAGCTGGTTTAAACCGAGAAGCCGATTTAAACCGGAGAAGCTGATTTAAACCGGAGAAGCTGGTTTAAACCGGAGAAGCTGGTTTAAACCGGAGAAGCTGGTTTAAACCGGAGAAGCTGATTTAAACCGGAGAAGCTGATTTAAACCGGAGAAGCTGGTTTAAACCGGAGAAGCTGGTTTAAACCGGAGAAGCTGGTTTAAACCGGAGAAGCTGATTTAAACCGGAGAAGCTGGTTTAAACCGGAGAAGCTGGTTTAAACCGGAGAAGCTGATTTAAACCGGAGAAGCTGATTTAAACCGGAGAAGCTGATTTAAACCGGAGAAGCTGGTTTAAACCGAGAAGCTGATTTAAACCGGAGAAGCTGGTTTAAACCGGAGAAGCTGGTTTAAACCGGAGAAGCTGATTTAAACCGGAGAAGCTGATTTAAACCGGAGAAGCTGGTTTAAACCGGAGAAGCTGATTTAAACCGGAGAAGCTGGTTTAAACCGGAGAAGCTGGTTTAAACCAGAGAAGTTGATTTAAACCGGAGAACTTGATTTAAACCGGAGAAGCCGATTTAAACCGGAGAAGCCGGTTTAAATCGGCCGGCGGCCACGAACAGGACAGAGAAACCAAACCTAAGATGCATCTCAGAGTTGTGCTGCGTTCAAGACAGCTGGGAAAAACGCGATCATTATCAGCCCAACAAGGATAAAACTGTTAAAAGTACATGTGGGCTTCGTTACAAAGCCAGTAATGAAATCTATTAAATCTATGATATTTTAGGGGGGGTAAGAATGTTTCAGGGGCTCCAGTTCCTCTGAACAGGCCGAACAACATCTTTGTCCCTGGTAGAGTTTAAATCACTGATATTAGTGTCTGATCCTGAAGTGGTTCATGTGTTTGCAGACACGAGCTCTGTCCACGGTGCTGGAGCCTCATGTGAGGATGGGGGGGGGTAGCAGAGAAACTCTGAGAGGAACACGCACAGTCTCTCCCCCACCAGGTCTGGTAGGAGGGGGGGGGGGTACCCTGCCTATGTACACTGAAATAAAACCAAACATGCTTTATTTCACCTTTTTGAAGTTTAGCACATTGTCACACTGGGTCTGGCGGGCCGGATGTGGCCCGCGGGCCGCTAATTGGGGACCCCTGCCTCAGAGTATAACTTTCTTTTTATTTCAACCTGGACCTTATTTCTAGGAGTTCATACGTGCGGCCTCCAGCCACTTCTAGCTCGGCAGAAAGATCTGGTGTGCAGCAGATGCAGTCCTGTACGTGACATAAAACTGTAAAACCACCAGCTGAAGAGAACAGTGTGACTGATCCGGGCACCTGGAATAGCCAACCACTTGGTCATGGTCTGCATGGCTGCGGTGAGGACCTGGTCCTCAGGCACCAGCTGGTCCACCAGCCCGATCCTCAGGGCGTCTGCGGGGCCGTAGAGCAGTCCCAGCTCCAGAGCCATCTCCGTGTTGCGGTGGCCGACGGTGTTGGTCATGGTGTCCTTGAACCTGCAGACAGACGTGGTGATTACTGCCTGCACGGACCAACTCCAACACCAACACGTGACCGTGGCGGCGTCTGACCAGAACGGCGCCACGATGCCGAGCTGCGTCTCATTCAGGCCGATGCTGAAGCGAGGGTTGTCCGCCATGATCCTGTAGTCGCAGGTGAGAGCCAGCAGGCAGCCGCCGGCAGGACTGGAGCCCTGCAGGACAGACGGACACCGCGCACTGCAAAAACTCAGGTCTCACCAAGAAAGGGCAGTCAGTGAGCTCTACGTGAGACCAAGCTACTAAAAAACTGAAGCATCTGAGCAGAAAATGGATGGAAAGTTCAGACAGGAGGTTCAGCAACTGTCGCCATTTGCAACTCTTAACGGTGAGACGTGCTTTCACGGCGCCAGCCTCGGCTTCGTTACACAAAATGTGGAATTGGGTCTGAATTTGTGAAATTACAGTTTCACCGTTTACGTTTTAATGTGCCTTGCATGAGAGATGGAGAAGGTGATGAAAGGATGGCAGACGAGGTCTAGCAACACCTCAGCGTTTTTAATAGGAATGCACGATATTGGATTTTTGGCTGATATCAGATATGCCGATATTTTAAAACTCATGTGGCTGATAACTGATACCGATATTAAAGCTGAAAAAAAAAAACAGTTATTGCAAATAGCAGTTTTGTTATCCATTTCCAACATTTTAAAAATAGGGGTGGGAAAAATATCAATACATTGAAATATCGTGATATTTTCATATGCCAATATCCAATCAGTATTTAAAAACGTGGTATCAATCTATTTTACTTACAAAATCTTGCAAGATTTCATCATTCTGTTACAAAATCTCACTATATTTCATGAATTCTGGCAAGATTTCGTAACAGAACAGTGAAATATCGCAAGATTTCATCAGTAAAATAGATCGATACTTCATTTTTAAATGTCATTATGATATCAGCATATGGAAAAAAAAAAAAAAACGCAAAAGTTTTGTGAATTCTCGCAAGATTTCGTAACAGAACGACGAAATAGAGCAACATTTTGTTAGTAAAATAGATCGATACTGCAGTTTTAAATGTCTATATGATATCAGCATATGAAAAAAATATTGTGATATTTCAGTGTATCGATATTTTTTCCCACCCCTAGACTTTAGAAGCTTTAAAGTTTGTAAAAAATCATTTTTAGAGGAAGAAGAAGAAGCTGATCGTTCAAAAAAGAATGCTACACAAGCTGATGAAGATGATGGAGGACACTTCCCATCCTCTCCACAACACGGTGAAGAATCAACAGAGTGTGTTCAGTGGGAGGCTGCGTCAAGTTCGCTGTAGGACGGAGAGATACAGAAATTCATTCCTGCCAGCAGCATCACCCTAAAGAACAAGACTGACTTTTTTGTTTATTTAAAAAAAAAAAAAAAAAAAAAAGTGAGCTTTTACAATCCTGAATTTCCCTTCTGGTACGAATAAAGTATTTTTCATATCATTTCATTTTGGGTTTTTTTTAGACTTTAGAAACAGCAGGCTGATCGGCTAAATATCGGTTAAATATCAGTGGAGTGGCCGATGTCCAATACTTAGTTTTCAGGCCGATATCAATAGGGGGCCGATGATATCGTGCATGGCTACTTTTTTATCCCGCTGGGATGCACGGTTCGTGTGTGTGTGTGTGTGTGTGTATTAAAAGGAGGATTTGCAGAATGTTGTGCTGTGTCGGTTGATGGCAAACTGATATCAAGCATTAACATCATGTATCGCACCGCTTGGTCTCCCTCAGCAGTTTGCAGTGGCTGTGTTGCTTTTGTTAGACGTCGTTTTGACACCGTTTTCAGCTCTCAGTCAGCAGAACGTCGATCTCCGAACTGGTAGTTTCTCTTCTCCGTCTTCGATGCCATTTTCCTGAATGAACACCTTCTGACATGTGTGGGAAGTGGTGTCCTTATATGGCGTTATGGGGGCGGTAATTATGCAGATTTGCGATCCTCATGAACGCGCGCTCGCGTACGCACAGGTGGAACGTATGCATCATGTCTATGCCGTTAATTTACGCAGTTATCTGAAGTTAAGAACGGTTGTTGAATCTGATGAGGCGCACTTGTAGGAGCCCACAGTCGGAGAAAAAGTAAGAGAAAGATACGACAAGAATACGAACATGGTGGTGCATGAAGCCCAATTAATCTTATTTCAAGAAAGATAATTTGCTTGTTCCGTTTGGCAGAATTTATTTGCTTATTACAAGCAAAAAAAAAGCCTTGGCCACTCTTAAAATGAGCAAAAGAAAAAAAAAACTTGATTGTTAAAGCTAAATTTTCTTGATGAAATTTCTTGAAATAAGTTGCATTGTTCCTTTATCTCACTGAAAGTTTCTCTTTAGGCGATTTCGTCTTATTTTGGGTGTGATGACTACAAATGAGAAATATACTTGGTGAGATTTGAGTGAGCAGGCGGGTGCTTCGTACATACGTTGATTGCTGCCATGGTAACCATGTTGGAGCTGTAGATCTTCAGCCACATCTCCTGCACGGCCTTCCAGAACTCCCCGCAGCGCTCCGGACTCTTCCCGTACATCTCGAGGATGTCCAGCCCCGCTGAGAACACCTTGGGCTGGTTCTGGAAACGAAGCCGAGCACACGCGAGGGTGAGCAGCGACGTTCACACCACGTTTCCCGTTCTAACCGCAGCACGGAGCAACAGACGTTTAAACGAGCCGTACCGAGGTGATGATGAGGCCGCGGCAGCTCCTGTCCATCTCCAGCTTCTCCACGCCGATGCACAGCTCCGTGAGGAAATCCAGGCTCAGGCTGTTGACCGGAGGACTCTGCATGCGCATCACTGCCACACCTGCAGACCACATCATTACTGGAACACCTCCAGGACAGAAATCCTCTGCACAGCCAATCAGGACGTTGTTATTGATAGAAATCTGCAGCTGATGGTGGGATCTGGGGCAGGATATAATGCAGCTGTTAAAGCAGCTGGGATTAGCACCGGGATCGTCAATACTCCTGAATCGATCAATTCTGCAGAACAAACGTGCATTTGATCCTTTTCTTTATATGGAATTGATGCTGGTCATTAAAACACACAATTAGTTTCACTTCTGGGAGTTTTAGGCAAAGGGATGGCCGATATTATCAGCTGATATCGGCATTAAAATGTTATATCGGAAAATATCGGTATGGGTTTGGACCGATATTTTTACAAACTAAATCTCAAAAGATTTTGTTGCAGAACAATGAAATCTCACAAGATCTAGTTTCAATAGCTTTGGTCCAGCAAAACAAATATCCTGACATCCCGCGTCCCACTGGAGACGGAGGACGGAGGCAGGGATGGAGGACGGAGGCAGGGACGGAGGATGGAGGATGGAGGACGGAGGCAGGGACGGAGGACGGAGGCAGGGGCGGAGGACGGAGGATGGAGGACGGAGGCAGGGACGGAGGACGGAGGATGGAGGACGGAGGCAGGGACGGAGGACGGAGGCAGGGGCGGAGGACGGAGGCAGGGATGGAGGACGGAGGATGGAGGACGGAGGCAGGGACGGAGGACGGAGGATGGAGGACGGAGGCAGGGACGGAGGACGGAGGATGGAGGACGGAGGCAGGGATGGAGGACGGAGGCAGGGATGGAGGACGGAGGATGGAGGACGGAGGCAGGGACGGAGGACGGAGGATGGAGGACGGAGGCAGGGACGGAGGACGGAGGACGGAGGCAGGGGCGGAGGACGGAGGATGGAGGACGGAGGCAGGGCCTGAGGACGGAGGACGGAGGATGGAGGACGGAGGCAGGGACTGAGGACGGAGGACGGAGGATGGAGGACGGAGGCAGGGGGGGGGGGGGGGGGGAGGGGGGGGGGAGAGGGGGACGGAGGACGGAGGATGGAGGACGGAGGCGAGGACGGAGGACGGAGGACGGAGGAAGGGACGGAGGACGGAGGATGGAGGACGGAGGATGGAGGACGGAGGCAGAAAGGTGGGAGGACGGAGGATGGGAGACGAGGCAGGGACTGGGAGGACGGAGGATGGAGGACGGAGGAGGTTACGGAGGACGGAGGCAGGGACGGGAGGACGGAGGCAGGGGCGGAGGATGGAGGACGGAGGCAGGGGCGGAGGACGGCAGGATGGGAGGACGGAGGCAGGACTGGAGGACGGAGGATGGAGGACGGAGGCAGGACTGAGGACGGAGGATGGAGGACGGGAGGCAGGGACTGAGGATTGAGGATGGAGGACGGAGGATGGAGGACGCAGAGGCAGGGACGGAGGACGGAGGATGGAGGACGGAGGATGGAGGACGGAGGCAGGACGGGAGGACGGAGGATGGAGGACGGAGGCAGGGACGGAGGACGGAGGACGGAGGATGGAGGACGGAGGCAGGGGCGGAGGACGGAGGATGGAGGACGGAGGCAGGACTGAGGACGGAGGATGGAGGACGGAGGATGGAGGACGGAGGCAGGGACGGAGGACGGGAGGATGCAGGACGGAGGCAGGGACTGAGGATCAGAGGATGGAGGACGGAGGATGGAGGAGCCTGAGGATGGGAGGACGGAGGATCGGAGGATGGAGGACGGAGGAAAAGAGGACGGAGGATGGAGGACGGAGGCAGGGACGGAGGACGGAGGATGGAGGACGGAGGATGGAGGACGGAGGCAGGGACGGAGGACGGAGGCAGGGATGGAGGACGGAGGCAGGGGCGTGAGTGGACGGAGGATGGAGGATGGAGGATGGAGGCAAGGACGGAGGACGGAGGATGGAGGACGGAGGCAGGGGCGGGAGGACGGAGGATGGAGGACGGAGGCAGGGACGGAGGACGGAGGATGAAGGACGGAGGCAGGGGCGGAGGACGGAGGACGGAGGCAGGGTCCTCACCTGTGCTCTGGTCCAGATCCACCTTGGATCTTGGCTGAGGTGGAGTTGCTCCTCCGCTGGAGCATGAGGACGGGGGACGCACATGCCCTGCCATGGCTGCTGCCGGGGGACAGCTGGGGAAGAAGAGCTTCACGGAGACAAGAGACAGGACGTCTGATCTGTAATTTACTCCGCTAATTATAAAGACAAACAAACATCAGTCACGTACAATTATGACAATGGCCAGATACACCTGGATTAATCAGTTTGTCCACTAATAAAAGACATGAGGCAAAGGAGCTGGCTTCTAGTGTAGGAAGTAGTGGAGTTGTGCATAAAGCCCAGACCAACAGGAGTCTTGGCACAGTTGTTAGAATCACTACCCACAAGTAATAATAAATATTTTATGAAAATCCATGACATTGATTTTGAATTGTGGTTTGACAGAAATAAAAAACAAACACACAAAAAATAAAACAAGTAAACAAACAAGCTCTGAAGCTAAAATTTTTCTGGAGCAACACTTTGAACGCATCACTTTCTGCAGTCAGGTGTTTTCTCTTATGTTCAAAAAGACTTTACACCTGTTGACAGGTATGTTGGACCACTGTTCATGGGGAAAACAGTTTATATATGTATATAAAGCTTTATTTCACAAAAATTATAATTTTGTAAATTTTCATTTATTATTAGTTTCTTTAGTTTCCTGTTATTTGAATTTTCTATTGGGGAATTAAACCTGTTCTTAAATGAATAATTCTGAGGACGTCTGTATCTGTATGATGGTTTCCTGGGATCCATTTGCTTCCATGTCATAGCGGAAATGCAGTTTCTGACATTTATTTCATAATTGTGTCTTTTTTGTCCCGCGGTTTAGTCTCATAGATGTGAGAATATTTTTCATTTACAGTAATAAACAAACTTGATGGAGTTTGGAAAAGTCCTGCAGGACATCGAATGCACTGAATGCAACCTCACATCAGGATTCTCCAGCGGTTGAACACCTGATCCCTGCAGGTTGCAGGTGTGAGTAGACCCCCAGTGGGGGCCGAGAAAGCTGCTGGGCCCACTTTCACGGAGGCATGATAAACCAAATCATGGTGCCCGTTCTTTCATTTGCAAATTTGCCTAAAACTGACGATACCCATCGAGCACCGGGTGTTTTCACAAAGTACCAGAACTTTTAATTGCCAATTGACCGGTCCTCAGAGCAGCTGT
>JALJCO010007699.1:0-33388 GCA_023101725.1 Atherinomorus stipes | reverse complement strand
GCATCATCATGGCATCTGATAGGCTAACGCCATCATGTGACACAGAAGCTAGGATTTGGCTGCTTTCACATCATTTCATTACCTAAAACTCTCCAGAAGTGGGAACAAATTACATGTTTTGTCTGTACAGTGTTATCGTCAAACTCAAAGTATCTATTCCAGTATTTTGTCTGGCTGGTATCAAAGTATAGACTTCAGTGTATCGACACTCTCATTCCTACAGAAAAATATTTGGTCAAAACACTTTTTTTTTTTTTTATTAAACTTTACAGCAGAACAGAAATTTGAGCATTCTCCCTCTAAGGTTGCCTTTTTTGTTTTGTTTTTTTCACCTTTTGAAAGTGTTAATTTTATTAAAAAGTATCAATGTTAAGATAACACTTTTAATATAGATTATACAGATGTATTTAAGAAAATTAAATTGTGTAAAAAGGTGCAAACAACCCATTATTATTGACATTGGCTCACGAGTCTTTACCCACAAAGTCCTACTTTTTTTTTTCCTTAAAGCGACTTTTTGGGAATAATTCCTTTAACATTTTAAAGGTTTTTTTTCTAAAACAAAATATCCACATGTGTACTTTTTGGTGAACTTTGACTTTTTAGCTGCCCTGCCATGGAGAAAATCCTTTCTGCAGGTACAGATGTTTGCCATTACTTTCAGATGATTTTTTGCAATCTTGCTTTAAAGCTGTCTTAAAAAGATGTTTTTTGTTTATTTGTATATTATTTGTAAGTTTGGGGTGTAAAGCCTTTCTGTGTTGCACCACTGACCTCTTGTGGCAGAGAAGGTGACTTAAATGTGCGCGCAATATTGGCCTGCCTGTTGATCAAAATGTGGGACATTTTTCCAAGGGGAAAAAGACAGGAAGGACTATGAAACCTCAGTCACGAAGAAGCATCTTATGCTAAATGGAAAGTGAATGCTCTGAGAAAATGGACAAACAACTCCTGAACGTTTCATCAGCTTGGCAAACACGGTATTTTTTTTTTTTTTTTTGTATATTTTGACTTTCATATGTGTTTCCTGATGAAGGTCACATTTTTCTTTTCTTTTGTTCTTCCCAGTGGCTTGTTGGTCATGTCCAATGAAATAAGATTTGCTGATTGTTCATCTTTATATTCTTGCAGCAAAAACATCAGTTGGAGTGTGACTTTCTATGATCCAAACGAAACGCTTTGGTAAAGGAGGAATATTAAAAATTATTCATACCCTCCAACTAAAAAGAAGAGGGGCGAAAGTAACCAATAGTGATTCAAATATCAAGAATTTACAGAAACTAATCATGATTTTTTTTTTTTTCAAAATTATATTTTAGTGAAATAAATATTCTTTTTAAAGGTCTCAAAGACCTTGGAGTCAGATCTGCTGCAGACTGTGAACTCCCTCTCTGACGTCAGGTGTTTTCCCAGAGTCACTGAAAGCAGCTGTGATCAAACCTCTGCTAAAAAAGGATAACCTAGACAAGACACAGATGAGCAGCTACAGGCCAATCTCCAATCTTCCATTTTTAAGTAAGATCATTCAAAAACAGTTTTTCACTAACTAAACGACTTTTTAAGAGAAAACAACTGTTGTGATGTCTTCCAGTCAGGTTTTAGACAGCACTACAGCACAAGCTCTCTGACCAAAGTCATGAATGACATATGTCTGGAATACTGACACTGGAAAAATGTCAGTGTTGGTTTTACTGGATCTCAGTGCTGCATTTGATACAGTTGACCACATTTTATATTACTCCAACGACAGGAGAAGTGGGTGGTCCTCTCTAGTTCTTGTAATAAACTGGTTCAAAACGTACTTGGAGAACAGGAAGTACTTTGTGTCAGTAGGTATTTCACATCTGAGCAGACAAAACGTGACCTGTGGGGTTCCCAAGGGCTCCATCCTGGGGCCTCTTCTATTTAATATCTACATGCTACCACTGGCCCAGGTTATAAAGAACAACAATATTAGTTACCATAGCTACGCAGATGACCCACAGCTCAGGCAGTGAGTTGCTATTATTAATCCTAATTGGGATTAATAATGTATATCGTTTTTGTTTTTTCCAAGTGTTTGCCCCCTTCCTGATTTCTTATTTTGTTTGCATGTTTGTCACGCTTATATGTTTCATATCATCAAACAAATTTAAATGTGAGACAAAGATAGCACAAGTTAACACAAAATGCAGCTTTTTAATGATAATTTTTTTAAGTAAGGGGGTGTTACGTCCCAGGCTGTGGCCTGGACATTCAACTGAAAGTTTATTCCAGTGCTCAGCCAATCAGCAGCTCATCACCATCCAACCATCTGCACCTGTTACCCCTTACCTGCCATCTACTTAACTTCCCCTCCTGATTGGACAACAGTTCCTCCTCCACCTCTTGCTGGCTCCTGAACCTGTTATTCATCTGGTCATCACCCTCACCTGCAGAATATAACTCCACTCCAAACTTTTCCACCTTGGGGAGCCAAGAGCAGGTTGTGTAAGCAGTGGTCCCCCAATCAGCCTTCCTGGCTGATCTGCTGCTCCTTTGTTTGTTCTCCTTTTTGGTTTAGTTTGAAATTTAGTCCTTTAGTTATGGTCCAGCAGAGCTTGTGTTTCCCTTTTGTGCTCTGTTTTTTGTATGACATGTTGGAGGCCATGGGTTTGATTTTTGTTAAACTTGATTTGTGTAGTTTTGGTTTTATTGTAAAATAAATGGCTTTGTTTTTACATTCCTCTGTTTCCTTTTGTATTATGTTGAAGGCCCTTTAACCCCCAGACATCCGGGTCGTAACGGGGACAAAAAAAAAAAAAATCCAAACCTACGTGGCCCTGTGTGGAAAAAGTGACTGCCCCCTAAACCTAATAACTGGTTGGGCCACCCTTTGGAGAAACAACTGCAATCAAGCGTTTGTGATAACTGGCAATGAGTCTTCTACAGCGCTGTGGTGGAATTTTGGCCCACTCAGCTTTGCAGAATTGTTGTAATTCAGCTTCATTGGAGGGTTTTCCAGCATGAACCGCCTTTTTAAGGTCATGCCACAGTCATCTCTATTGGATTCAGGTGGGGACTTTGACTAGGCCACTCAAGTCTTCATTTTTTCTTAAGCCATTAAGAGGTGGACTTGCTGGTGTGTTTTGGATCATTGTCCTGCTGCAGAACCCAAGTGCGCTTCAGCTTGAGGTCACCAATAGATGGCCAGACATTCTCCTTCAGGATTTTTTGGTGGACAGCAGAATTCATGGTTCCATTTACCACAGCAAGTCTTCCAGGTCCTGAAGCAGCAAAACAGACCCAGACCATCACACACCACCACCATATTTTTAGTGTTGGTATGATGTTCCTTTTCTGAAATACTGTGTTACTTTTACGCCAGATGTAATGGAACCCACACCTTCCAAAATGTTCAACTTTTGTCTCGTCAGTCCACAGAGTATTTTCCCAAAAGTCTTTGGGATCATCAAGAAGCTTTCTGGCTAAACTGAGACGAGCCTTTATGTTCTTTTTGCTCAGCAGTGGCTTTGGTCTTGGAACTCTGCCATGCAGGCCATTTTTGCCCCCCAGTCTCTTTCTTATGGTGGAGTCAATGAACACTGACCTTAATTAAGGCAAGTGAGGCCTGCAGTTCTTTGGATGTTGTTCTGGGGTCCTTTGTGACCTCTTGGATGAGTCGTCGCTGTGCTCTTGGGGTAATTTTGGTCGGCCGGCCACTCCTGGGAAGGTTCACTGTTCCATGTTTTCACCATTTGTGGATAATGGCTCTCAGTGTGGTTCGCTGGAGTCCCAAAGCTTTAGAAATGGTTTAGCAACCTTTTCCAGATTAATAGCTCTCAATTACTTTGTTTCTCATTTATCCTGAATTTCTTTGGATCACAACATTATGTCAAGCTTTTGAGGATCTTTTTTAGTTCTACTTCACTTTGTCAGGCAGGTCCTATTTAAGTGATTTCTTGATGGAGAACAGATGTGCCAGTAATCAGGCCTGGGTGTGGCTAGAGAAATTGAACTCAGCTTTCCAAATATGTGATAAACCAGATAATTTATGTTTTACAGAGGGGGCAATCACTTTTTCACACAGGGCCATGGAGATTTGGATTTTTTTCCTTGCTTACAAATCAAAATCTTAATTTAAAAACTGCATTTTCTGTTTATGTATGTTATCTTTGTCTCACATTTAAATTTGTTTGATGATCTGAAACATATAAGTGATGACAAACATACAAAAAATAAATCAGGAAGGGGGCAACCACTTTTTCACACAACTGTAGGTAGAGGGGAGAGCCGACACTCCTATCAGTCTTCAAAGGTTAAATGCATGTGCACACATTTCTAGAATACAGCACTAGACAGATAATTTACTGTACCTCTATTGACAAGATTATGCAGCACATTTACCCATGCTTTGCTCACCTTTCTCAAACCGATGACTTTAAGTCTACTTTATTTCATATCATTAGAGTAATTAGTAATGCATCATTTTAGATTTTTACAGGAACTTCAGGAAACAATCACTCTTGTGAATACAGTCAGCATAACTCTGAACCACTTTGATATGTATTTAAAATAAACAAATTAGATGAACGCATTTCGTTGCTTAAAGTAATACCGTGTAACTTTGAGACCCAAATGTTAGCCAATTATTATGATACATTATATTCTACATTATCATTAATATCAGTAACTATAGCTGATTTCTACAGGTCAACATAGAGCACTTGACGCATGTTGTTGCTCCGAGGGGGCTGCCATTCTCAAAACCAGGCATTGTAACTCAGGAGCGGGCCGTCTTTCATTGGATCATGGAACCTGGAGCGCTTGATTAATGGCTGGAGTGACTTGGCAATCAGTTTTTCAAAGTGGTCTGCAACAGTTTTACAACACAGAACTGGACTGTTTATTTTGGTAACAGGTCTGGCGCATGTGGGAAGTTACAGGTTTATTGCCCGTAGTGGCAAAGTTACACGTATAACTTTAAATTACATTGCAAGTTCATTGCTCTAGGTTACTAAATACATACTAAATGCTACATTTAAATCTATTCTAGTTTGGTATCACTATCTATGAACATTAATGATTCATTTGAGATTGGTAAAAGAAATCTATATTACAATGGGAGAAAATCAACAGCAATTAACAGTCAGTATAAACAGAAAATGCCAGTGTAATCTGCTTCCAAGGTTTCTGAATTGAAAAAAAATGTTTTTGAATAAAAATATTGTTTCCCTCTATTTTTATGAATTAAAGTTATTTTCAAGCGCTGTTTAAATGAGCAACAACGTGTACCACAATGTATTTGCAGTACCAGAGGGTGCCGCGTCAGGACTGCAGAATGGACCCTCTTCGTAGTCACTCGCGCATGCTCGCAACTGCCCTTGAAGGTCATACAGCTTTGGAAGTCCATCAAAATAAAATATTTCCTGGTCTTTACAGCGCTAATAACAATGATGCCAGACAGTTGCTGTGCGTTTGACTGTTCCAACCGACAACAGGAGAACTACAGTCAATGGGAAATAAGTTTTTCCTGTTTCCTGTGAAGAAACACCAGCGATTCTACTGGATTTGTGCTGTCACCTGTATTGAAAATTGATTCCTTTGCCACAACACCCGCTCTGCAGCCTCCTGTTGGTGTCTGATGATTGTAAAGACATGGACTATTAGCTATTCTTTCTGTGGAAATAAGGGAGAAGTTTCGAGCCAATGGCTTCAGTAAGAGGCAGCACTGAGTCGAATGGACTTCAAAAGCTTTCTGACTATCGAGGGCAGTTGCAAGCATCTGTGAGTGACGTATGCATAAATTACCAAAATCGTCCAGAACCCTCCATTTTACTGAAAAGCCACTTTATAGGACAGGTATGTCAAGCTGCGGTCCACGAAGGCTGTGGGTTTTACAGGTCTCCCTGATTCAACACACCTGATTCAAATTAAATGACCACTGATCACTTGAAAGGACTAAAAACAAAAAGTGACAATGTTTATAAATGATATACCTGAAAAGGGTCAGAAGTGGATAAAATGTGAAACAAGTGAATGCAACATGCTTCCGTAGATGAGGACTACATGATAACTTTTTAAAAAAAATCTTCATCTTGGAACCCAAATCCACCCTTGCTTCACAGTAAGAGTTCATCTGGAAAGTAAAATGTTCTATCTCAGGATGAAAAGAAGAAGAACAGGAACCCCTCCATGATAACCCAGTTGGTTTTTATCCATCAACAACTGAGCGAAAATTGAAATCCATCTTTATTATTCTGAATGAAACAAGAAACAAAATAAAAACCACAGACGAGATTTTAAAGAGGTTTAAACAATCATACATGCCAACAGTTTTTTTTTATTTTGTCTCTTTTTATAGAATACTATAAATACTGTCATTTTTATTATTTCTCATTCTTTTAAGACTGCTAGACAATCCTGAGCCACAGTCAGATGCCAAAATGTCACCGTGCAAAATTGCTCATGCTTTCTTTGTAGTGTAGCCCACACTTATGAAGTTTTGGTGTTTATCTGGTTCTGTTTTCAACTGACTAAACCGAGGACATATTAGATTTTTTTGACAAATAAAAACTCATTGATTTCTCTGTATTGAAAAACAGCACTCAAACTGAAAATTGAGAACGCTGCGCATCATTCACCAACTGTTTTTATAAACAAATCTGTTCTCAAGTCTTACCTACGAACTTTTTGCAACAATTATGGTATTCACAAAAAATCATTGTAAATATATGAACACCTTGGAGAACTCTCATGAACATCTAAGTGCCAAAGTGAAAAAAATCAGAGTTTGTGTGGTTTTCTGCTGTACAGTTAATTCAGTGATATTATTCCATATTTTGAAAATAACTTTGTAATTTAAAAAGCATTTTGTTGTTCATAAATAAATGGCGGATATTTCAGATTGAGCCATTATATTATAATTTTCATCAAGGAAAAATCAAACCTTTTTAATTTATTTCATTCATTCAAGATCAAGGTGTCAACTCAAGTTTCAGTTTTTCTGGTCTTCATAAAACCACGGTTGCCACTGTATTGTTTTTTATAAATTAAAATTAAAAAAAAAAGAGTGAGCTTTTTTAGCGATCCTGAATTTCCCCTTCTGGGATGAATAAAATATTTTTATTTAATTTTCATTTCATTCCTGTTGACTTAATGTGGAGTCAGAGCACAAACCAACCCGGTGACGTCAGAGCTTAGTAGTGCAAGATGGCGTCGCTCTTGTCCTAAAGACATAAAAGTTTGCTACATTTTTTCTTATATATGCTTATGTTTTTCACGTTTGGTATATAATCATTGATAAGACCAGGACTCAGTCTAGTAAATAAAGTTAGGCTGGTTGACCGTTGCATTTCCACTTGAAAGGGTGAGTTCAGGATTTTTGACAGAGGGCCTCATTTCTGAGTGAGTCAGGATCCTACTCATCACTGGAGACAGTTTCATCTTATTTTATCTCATATTCTTGTTACCGGTGGTCCCAAATGCTAATGCTGGCATCAGTCAATTGGAATCTGCTATCCTCATTAATAACAATCGTATCCACTCCACAGAACACCCGAGGTAAATCAGTTATAACACCAGACTATCTGCTTAAATGCTGTATTAACAAAATAATGTTACAAATAAAACTTACCCTGTATTGCGTTACATTTTGATAGTAAAGTGTCTCAGTGGCAACACATGTTTTACTTCCGATACTTGGCAGCAGAGTGATATCATTTGCAGTTAAGTGTACGAAGGAATTTGATTACAGTAGCATACTGTAAAAATGAACATTTATAACCCACGTTGCATATTACTGTTCTTAATTCTGTAAACTAACAAGCTATTGAAAAGGGGTGAAGACTGTGGCATGCTTCTGTTTGTTTTGAACCGCAATGCATCATTCCACTGCTGGTGAGAAACTAGTTCCTCAAAATGTAATGTGTAATTTGTGATGCAAGGTAAGTTTTATTTACATTATTTTGTTAACATGGCGTTTACACAGATCGTCTTGTGTTATAACTGATTTGCCTCGGGTGTTCTTTGGAGTGGATACTATTGATATTAATGACAGGCAAGCAGATTTCTATTGACTTATGCTAGCATTAGCATCAGGGACCAACGGTAACAAGAATATGAGATGAAATAAGATGAAACTGAAAACACTACACCATGTAAATCATTGAAAACGCAAAAGTCTGTAATGTAATTTAAAAAAAAAGTGTTTGTCGTCACATAACGATAACATCCCCAACAGGCACCAGTGCAGGAAACCATCAACAAACATGTCGGATTATCTCTCAGCAATAAATCTTCAACTTGCCTTGAGGAGGAGTAAAAATATTCATGCCATTTGGTTTTGATGGTGATGCCATCTAGTGACCTGGCGTGCATACTGCATAAAAAACGTTGGTTACGTATTGTAACCCCAGATTCTATGAGTATAGGCGCAGCCCTCTAAGAGCTATCGCTATTGGGTTTATCGCGCTGGGATAAACCCAATAGCGATAGCTCTTAGAGGGCGAAGCCTATACGAAATAGAAGCATGACATTCCACTCATATTTGCGTGCCCGTCTGCACGCAGAATTTCTCCTCAAAGCGCTCGTGTAAACGCAGAGTTGTTAGAAAGTTGTTAGAAAATAAAACCCTACTTTTGCGTTTTTCAAGTGGAGCATTATCGTGTAAATGTGACCTCAGTCTACAAACACATTTGAGAGAGTTTTCATTCAAAAAGAAAAATCTTAAGTACAATGAATAAATTTATAAACATTCAGATTCAAGATATTGGTGAATGAGGCCCTTTGTTCCTGTTGGTTCAGTAGTGTAAGTGATTTTCATTTTCAATAGAAAATGCTCCAGAGTCACTGGATTTGAGCACTGTTTGTCTGAGTGACAGCTGGGAGCGATAAAAGCCGTTGCTCTGGGAATCCAGGGGGTTGTCCGACACCTGTGTTTATGAGAGAAGAGAGAGAGAGAGAGAGAGAGAGAGAGAGAGAGAGGGCTCTTTTTTAACATCTTTATCACAGTTTTTAAACCCAGAAAAAACAAACTCAAATAGGTAACTGGCAACCTGTCTGTAGATTGGATGGGTTAATGTCTTTTGGAATAAAATGGTGAAAACCATGAAAAAAAAAAAAAGATTGAAACACCAAAAATGCATTTCTGACTCAATTTGGTGACACACCAATATTCATAACACATATTTCCAGAACCGTCACTGCCTAGCAGCACCCTGAGGCTGAGAAACTGCTCTACACAACACTTTTCCATTCAGGACACCTCCTGAAGTTGCTGCTGTATTTCACATTGCTGCATCGCAGGCAACGAACAATTGTGAACACACCGACGAGTTAGGGACAAACCATGGCTGATCCAGCAGAGAAACACAAGAACATATTATCGGAGGAAGCATGGAAAAGAAAGAGAGGGGAGTGATAGCCAGAGACAAGAGCCAACGTGGGTCTGGCGTTTACTCTGGAGAGAGCTCAGAGGGAAAAAAAAAGGATGCAAAACACTGTTTAGCATTAACCCCTAACAAACGGATGCATAATTAGCCTTGTGTCTTTTGGATTGTAAGTAATAAAACGTTAGCTAGCTTGTTCTGTGTGGTCATTGTGTTTGCTCTGTCATGATTTAGTTCACCATTGTCAGTAACACTTTTGTATGAATTTGTGGTGGTCAGAGAGGCCGTTAGCATTGGTTAGCTTTTTTTTGGTGTCATTGTGTCCCAATGCAGCTAGGGCTAACATGTTGCTTAGCTTAGCACAACCTATGTGTGAATGCGAAGCAGATTAATCAACTGTTAAGCGTGGTTAGTGTCTAAAAAAGTGGTTTATCAATCTAATCCATTGTCATGATTATTACAGCGAAACCACATGCTGACGTGTGATTGTATACAACCCACCCAACTGCAATCGTCTCATCAAAATCTACAAATTCCAATGATTCTCCACCTTGAAATATGTGTCTCTGTGATATGGACACATGTTGACTCTTGTCTCCTGCTTTATTACTCAGGGTTGGAGATCGTGTCTGTATACAGTAGGATGGAGTGGCAGGGAGATGGGTTTAAAAGTACTTTTTTGTGTGCGTGTGTGTGCATGTGGGCATGTGTTATTCTGTGCGAAAGTCATGAGTCTTGTGTTTTTAAATCGCAATACATATGCATTATATACTGTATATATATATATATATATATATATATATATATATATATATATAAATACTTTGTGTTGCTTTGTGCATGAAAAGTGCTTTACAAATAAATAAATTTGAAATTTAGATGATTAATACAAATGTTAGAAAAATGTGGTCTGTATTTTGGCTATAGGATAAAGATATACTAACCTCAAATACTTATGTTATTCTACAACCCAAACAAAAACTGTAAAGAATGGAAGCTAATATGAGAATCATAACAAAAATAGGGAATTTTACCTCTTCAAATTTCTTGGCCTTGTACTGCTCTGCACCTTTCAGGAAGTGCAGTAGTATGATGTCACACAGAACCGTGCCCTACATGATAAAAATAAAACAAAGCAAAAAACAATCTTAAAACTTCTAGTTTACAGTATAAAACATTCAATGAAATGAGAGAAAACACAAAATCATTGCCCAATATGCCTCAAACTCCAGTAAGCAGTTGGGTCAAATTGGACTGGGGCTGCACCCTGGCACTAAAGCCAGTGCTGCCTCATGAGATCTTCAGTGATAAACTTTCCTTGTGGATCTTTTTTGTTTTGTTTTAAATAATCAAAGCAATATTTTTCACATTTAAAATATTGAAGTTCCTTTGTGGATTTTTTTGCTCTGTAAAATTAGCAATGGAGACCTCATGTCTATCAGAGCTCTGATAAAAACTGGTGAGATCAGAGATTGTTTAGCAGAGATAGTAACTCTGGTTCTTGAGGGCCAGTGTTGTGCAAGTTTTAGATGTTTCCTGCTCCAACATACCTTCTGGTATTCTATGAACCATTCATGCAGCTTAGATCATCAAGTACAGACTTGCTTTCTTTTCCCAGAGTTAGGACTAAACGTTGCTGTTTTTAGTGTTTATGTACCAACCATTTGGAATAGGCTCCCATAGAACTGCTCATCAGCTGAATCTCTGGCTTTTTAAAATAATTTCTTAAAGCTTATCTTTTTGCATTTAGTTAATGTGAATGTGTTTCACACATTCACGTTAACTAAATGCTGTGAATGTGTTTCACACTGTGAATGTGTTTCACGCATTCACAGTGTCTGAGTTCCTGTTTCTCTTTATTATATCTTATTTCGCCAGGGTTTGGCTCTTAACTTCGACACCATTTGTGCCATATCAACCATTCAACTATCAAAATGTTCAGCTCATTCTGGAGATTAGTGCTATTTCTCTTGGTGTTTGTGAGTTTTAAAGTTCTTGAGTTTTTTGCATTTTTTTTCGGAAAAGTGCTATATAAATAAAGTTTGATTTAATCATCAAAACTTAAATTGTGGCTGAGTGAATTCTTTGAAACACTGAGTAATTTTCAGTTACATTTACTGAAATGTGAAAACCAAAATACTCAATAAAAGATAACTGTTTTTACCTGTTAAAAGAAAATGAAAATGAAAAATACTTGATTTATCCCAGGAGGGAAATTCAATGTAATACAGTCTCTCTTCCCTTTTTTTTTTTTTTTTTTTTTTTTTTTTTTTACAATATAACATAAATACAACAAAACAATAATTGAAAAAGTAAAAGTGCAACAATAATCAAATAAATCAAAACTTACCACTCCCACTGATGTGAAAGCTGCCACCATGTTAATGAGTGTAGGGATCATATTAAACTTCCCCGCCTACAAAGGAACAACAGTTAATTGGTAAAACAGTCAAAAGGTTTCAGTCACAAACACTGTCATGACATGTTTCCTTTAATTTAGTTTCTTTTCTTGGATTGAGTAAGTGGCCTGAACCCAAACTTTATGTATTAATATGCATACTCACATTTCCATTGACCAGAACGTCAAACCTAATAGCATAGGCTTTGACCAGGGTCCGGTAGTCTGTCCCATTTTCCATCTTGTAGTATTTGGCAAACCTGCTCAGACAAATACATCACAATGTTCTTTCAAACCAGACAAAATAAAAGTATCTCAAAGAGTCAATGAGTGTTTGGTGGATTATACAATGCTCTCTGCAATAAAACTCATGCTGTTGGAAAGCCTGTTTAGCCTGTCTGGGATGGGCAATGAGACTGAGTATGTGGGTTGTGCACATGAGAAAATAGCAAACAACTGATTCTGATGTTGACTGTTATTGCCACTAATCAGGCTCCTGATTGGCCCAGTCTAGTTGGAGCAGGTCAGAAATACCTGAAATTGTAGCCAGGTGAAACGGAGCTCCTCTGTGACATGGCATCCAGTCGGGTAAATGAGTATGAAGGATTACACTGGTCATCTGACTTGTCAAGATCACATATCCAGCCAATCTTTATTCCAATCACTCCCCCCTGACAGAAGAGTCAGAAAGATATAGATCTATGAGCTTTGAGCATTCTTTTTAAAACTGCATATATTTGAAAAGTTTATATTATGGCTTAAATTTTTAGTTAAAATGCTGTTTGTTCTGATTTAGACCATGTTTTTTATATTTTTTTTATTATTTTTTTTATTAAATAAAACAAAAAACCCAAAAAAAAAAACCAATAGAAAACCAAAAAAAAAAAAAGAAAAAAAAAAAATAAAAGAAATACATACTATCTCCCAAAAAAAAAAATCAGATATACTCAACACTTAATAGTTAATATTTATATATTATTATATGTCATGCTCCAATCAGGAATATTCCCCCCCTCCCCATTTCTTATTCTCTCCATCATTTTAAACCTGACATTTCTTTTTTTTATCTCATTCCCTTTTCCCTTCCCCTTCCTTAGTTTGGAGATTATTAGATTTCCAGGACACATATTACTTTTTACCCCCCCTCCTCCTAGTTTATCCCAAACTTCCCTTTTTTTTCCCCATCCCTCCCCCATATCAATATTAATTTTTCTTTTTTATTTTTATAATTAAATTTAATTACAATTTAAAAATTAAAAACCAAATTCTTATAATTGGGAAAATCCAAATTTAATATTCTTTTTCCCCCCCCCCACATTATTTTTTTCTTAAGAAGAAATCGCTCATTATCTTTTTTTTTTTTTTTTTTTATTATTATTTTTCCCTTTTTTATTTTTATTTGTTTATTTCTTGCTTAATTAATTTGAATAAAATTAATTTTTTGCTTTTTCTTTTTCCCCTTTCCAGCCCACCCCTGTGGGGTTTTTCCCCCCCCCCCCACACAGTTAGATAGCTCGCTAATTCACTTCCCGGGGGGGGGTTTGAACTTTCCCTCTGCCCCCTTCTTTGTGTTTCCTTTTCCCCCCCCTTTTCCTCTCCTCTCTGGCTACCCCTTCCCCCCACATCCAAAGACATGCATTTAGGTTTTTTGTCACTCTTTCTCCCCCCTAGGAATGAATGTGTGCGTGATGGTTGTCTTCCCTCCATGTTCCCTTGACTCGCCCCCCCCGGGCACCCCCCCCCCCCTGTTAATAGCTGGATCCTCCACCACCCCCCCCCCCAATCGGATAATCGCCAAAATATCTCTCTATGATGATCCTTTTTCCCCCATTTCTTTGTTCCTCCTCCTCCCAATCCCCCTCCCCCCCCCCCCCCCAATTTTTTGTTCACACTCCAGAAGTGAAACATTCTACAATTTTGGAATTAAATGTTTGAGCAGAGTTGCAAACTTAAGGCTAATTAATAGTCATCTGTAAAGGTGGCGTTGGGGAGCCTCTCCATTGTCTTCTGCTACACAAAATATTTTCTAAGTGTCCATTACTCCGTCAAGGGACAATAGAGATGGCAAGGACTGTGATTGCTCCCATAAAAACATCATTTCCGGAATTATTTCTGGTTTGACTACTATCACAACGTAAACACACAACACCATCGCAGAAATGATTCCAACCGAAGAACGTTTGGCCGGAGAAGTAAGCAAACACCAAAAACCTCCAGACATGTCTCCTTAGTCTTTCACGTCTCCATTTTTGCGTTGGATAACCCATTACGCAGTCAGAGAAGAATACTCTAGCCTTTAGCGAATATCGCTGTATTTAATGAGTTTTCAGACCCAAGGGTCTGTCATTGGGGGGGGTCGTATTCTTTGCCTGTTTATTTACTTATTTAATTATTTACATTTGCAAAACGAGTCCATCAAACACAGCAATAAGTTGGGTAGAAAAAGCAGCTGGGTATGAGTAATACCAAATATTCGGCAGGGGAAGGGGGGGGTTACATTACCAGATGATTAAAGATGCTGTTTGCTGGAAAATATTGTAGTTTATAAAAATAATTAACAAGATGTTCATAAAAGATCATTAATGTTATTATTGAATAAGAGTTATGCTCTGTTTTTAGGGAACTGATTATTGGGAGGAGGAGGGGGTGTCAAAAAAACCCTTTCCCCCATGGAAGTTGCGCCATTGTTCAGACCCTTCTAGTACCCTTTTTTCAATAAAAGTGACTAGTATTAGAGACTTTTCTGAGGAAGCTTAGGCATTTTTATGTTTACTGCAATTTTATGAAAATATTTTACTGTATTCTTGTTTTACTGAATTTGTTTGAACTTTTTCCTTTATCATTTGGTTTGGGTCCATCAGTACCCAAAACAGGTACAGATTGCAGAACATTTGAAGAATCTGTAGATAAATTTCAGGTTCAACCCTGACTTAAATAGAGCCACTGTTCAGAGTCAGGACTCTTAAAAAGGCTCAGTCCATCCTGGCTGATCACAGCCATCCTTTACATACCAAGTTGGCATCCAATGGGCTGCCTATATGCACAACTCTACTACTTCCTGAACATAAATCCAGAGTTGGTAATCCTGCTCAGAAATACTTTTTGTTATACTGGGTGAACTGGTCCTTCCATCCTGACAGTATCAATACATCATGTATTCATAAAAAGGAAGGAAAAAAGTCAGACCTCTGTGAGAGCTGCAGTTCTGTAAAAACTCTGACCAACCCCTACCATTCACACTGAAAGGCAGGAATTGGTTATTCGTAACTTATAGAAAGAACAAATCAATGTCTTTATGTTTCATCTCTGTCCCTCCCCTCTCACCGTCCCCCACCTGGTCCCCCCATGACCAGCTCTGTGCACCGCTCACTGTAAACAAATATAGCTAACAGACTGCTAACTGCTGCTGCGCCAAAAAAACTAAACAAAACAGCAGATAAGGATTAATTCTTGGAGGTGTTGACATTTGCAGTGTGGACTTTTTACACCGCAGAAGGAGTTGGAGGTGAGTGGATTCATGCTTTTAGAAATGTGGTTTGTCAGTTGTTTACAATCAGCTGTGGAAGTAAGGTATTGTGATCCTGAAGTGTTGCAAGCTGGTTAGAAACTTTGTCTGACTTCAGACTGCGCCTGTACTGCACCGGAAAACGTGACCACACCACATGATCATCGAACATCACGGGAGCCGTCCGACTGTAGTCGTATCTTGCAGTTTCAACACTATCCCCTCCTCCCCTTTTAATAGTAAAAATCCCCCCACCATAACAAATTTTTTTACAACTTTTTTTTTGTGGTTCCCTTCCCAAGAATTTTTTAAAACCTTCCTTTTCGGTTTTCCCCCTTTTTATCAGCAACTGCAGCTTGTGGACCTGCCTCCGCCGCCGACAGAACTTGGTCCTGATTGGTTTCACCTCTCACTGACGCAAGCTCCGATTTCCTGATGGGACTTCCATGTGATATTCCCAGTAATAAATCCATTTAGGGGGTTTCAATAGGCTACAAAATTAATTCAAACAGCCTTGGTGTTTCATATTGCAGGTAGGCTGATGTTCACAAAACCTGGACAGGCTGATCTGACTGCTGCAACAAAGCAACACAAATGTGTTGTAGCAACAAGTTATTCTACTCAGATAAATATGAAGCTTAATTGCAGGTTATGCCAAAACCTTCACAAGTCCTCCTCTTAATTTGGATTTGTTGGACTTATTGGTGTGTATTCATTTTTCCACATGCTCTCTTTGCACTCCCCCCTCATGTTATCCATGAGTACCCAAACCCTTAACAATAATAATAATAATGCGTTGCATTTATAGGTGCCTTTTAGACCCTCAACACATTTAACAATAAGAAGGAATAAAGATTTAAAAAGAAGTGAGAACTCACAGTGTAGATGTGAATTAACCAACACCTTGGACAATGGGCTATTTATGGGGCGGTTGTAATAATTTATACCCCCATCTGAAAAAAAAGGAAGAAGTTTCTATTTCTTTTATTTGTTTAAAATTCATTCATTAAGGTAAGGCATAATTTTGTATATTTGAGCTTGGACATTTACGAGATTGCTGTCCTTCATGTTGCAAATAACATTCTGTCTGCAGACGTTTCTGCTACAGTACAGTACAAGTTCATGTAATCAGCGTCAGCAACATGCTGTTTCAATGCTCTGAAATTAGACCTGATCAGATCTGCACAGTGTTCAGTAACTTTGAGCTAATTAAAGGCAAATGCCGCGAGTTCCTCCATCCTTGCAGTCTTCACGTTGGCAAACTTGCCCTGGTGAGATGCGCTGCTTTCATGGTCCCCCCCTGACGACTCACGCAGCTCTCGTCTGACCAACAAGTCAGACGGTAGTCAGACGCAGTCAATCCGAACGAGCCTATTATTGGTTAACCCGCTCGTAAAATATCGGCGCACACATCCCTGCACTCTGAAGGCGTGGTGTCATTTTTTTTAATGCAGCTTTCTCTAACCGTTTTTCCAACATTGCCAACCCTAGTTTTAAACCAGCTCCTTGTTTTATGTCTTTCATCACTGGACAAACTGATCAATCCGGGTGTGTCTGGCCAATGACATCATGGTCTCTGAGGTCAGGCACACTTCAATCACTCAGTTTGTCCAGTAATGAAAGACAGGAAACAAAGGAGCTGCCTTAAGTTCAATAAGTAGTGGAGTTGCGCATATAGCCTATTTTTAAAGATATGCAACTTTTTATGGGGTCGTTCACATTACCATTGAAATGCAGTCTTCAGCACTCTGCAGTGTGAACTGGACATGACCTTGAAATTGCGTGCATGCACAAAAGAACATATGGCCTCAAACACAGAGTTCTGAAGATGTGATGCAATACAGTAGATGCTATCCATGTTTTATTTTTACTAAGTTCTTGCACAGTTGGAACCAACAAAGTTCTAACCAACAGATCAGGGGAAAGAAGGCATTAAAGAGGCCAACTGAGAAAAAAAGCACAGTTTGGCGCAGGGCTGCCCCTCCTGGAAAAGGACTCAGACTCAGGTGCAGAATCCTGACGTCTGTCTCACTTTAACAATGTAGAAGTCAGAAGAAATATTTGCCTCGTCCTCAGGAGGCAAATATTCCCCTCCAGAATCAGAGGGCTGATAACGAAGAAAGTTCTTCTTTAATAGTGAAAAAGTGTTGTGATAAAAAATTAAATCTTTGCTCACCTTGTCTGCTAGCGTGGCAAAGTCCTGTTGCGCGTAGCGGACAACATCTCCAACTTTGAAAATGGGGCAGTAGGTGTTGTTGACCATGTCAAAGTTGCATGTTTTAATGTAACTTTGATTCATTGAAGGAAGGAAGTTCCCTCTGCAAACACAAACATCAGCATGTCAGACTTTGTGACCCCAGTCACCATCGATTGGAACACAAGAAGTGTGTAGTACTTGGTGTAGTTGAAAGTTGGGAAGCGGATGCTGTTCTTGATGAAGATTGTGAAATTCTCCACCTCCATCATTGGTGTACTGAAAAGAAAATGAGAACACAGAGGAGAGGGCGGCTTCAGCTTTCTTCTTAAGTTTAGATTTTTGTTTTTATTTCTTTTTTCTAACTTCATAGATGCAACTAAAATACTTAATTGGGGCACAAAGTTTCAAAGTGAATCTTCTGACTTTGTACCATTTTCAGCATATTAGGAGCCTATTACCAGTCTATCACAGGGCTAACAGTTATAAGTATTGCTCCTTTTTAAAGTTTGAATTTAAACAATATCTTTAATTTAGGATTATCTAACCTAATTAGATTTTTAGATCATTATATGATTATGTTTTATTTATTACCTCTAATTCAAACAAAATATAAACATTCATTATAAGTTTAATTCAATCAGTTATGTCTGAGATTTTTCTCTTAAACTGTCATAAGCTGGAAACCACTGCTACGAATGCTAATATAGAATTTGCTCTCAGGATAACCTTGATGTTACACAGTGATTGAAATTGGCGCATAGTTGTAAACGGAAACAGTAGTAAACTTTTGTAAAAGGCAGATCACCATCTTACGTTTTGATGGTGTCGATCTCAGCAGGACACCACCCTTTAATCTCACACATCCTGACAGTAGAGTTGAAAGAGACACACCTCCCAGTGGGAATTCCTGGACAGGAACACAACAGTGGTTTAACAAGGAACCAAATGAAAGAATAAATTAAGAAGTGTCAGAAATAATTGTGTTTCACCTTATAGAAATACTCTGCTCATCCAAAACAAAAGCAACGAGATTTGTTAGATCTCATTTATCTTTGATTCTATCAGCATTCTTCGTACCATCGCCTCAATAATTTCTGCAATATCACAGGTATTTTCATTTAATATTGCATTATTTTTGCATTATAATCAGGATCTTGAGATGATGATGGTAGAGCCAGACCTCCAGCACACCCCAAAGATTCTCAGTGGGCTTCAGATCTGAACTCTGTGGAGGCCAATCCATGTGGGAAAACCACTCTCTCTCAATCTGAGCCCCATGAATCCTGGCCACTAGCCCTGATCTTTTCTTCTGGTGTTTTAAAGACCTTGTTCCCTTTAGATGATGTAAGATTAAATTTCGTTCTATTTTGCAGGCTTCACCCTTTTTCTTTTTACATTTTCTTTTCCCCCAAAATAATGTCGAGCAAAATTATGGTCTGTGTCTGTGAGCAAAGTTTTCATGCAGGCTAAGCCCCGGAACAAGACTTCACCTGCTTCCTGTCCACTTCAGCCATGTATGTGTTCATGTTCAGCCTACAACGTGGAGCTGCAGATCTAAATGAATGTCATTACTAGCTAATATTGATTTCAGCAGGCCATTCCATATGAATCCCTAATATGAATCCATTAAATCAGAACCAGCCTGGGACTCCCCCGGCTGCCAATTTAATTAGGATAGCGTTGAGGTCGAAATTGCATACATATTGCCGCCTCGACTTGGCCTCTAGTTATTTATGTCTGTATTTATTTTTTATCCTGAATTTTGTTTATTTATCAAATTATTGGCACTTTTTTTTTAAATTCACCGTCATTTTTATGTCCTCAATATCTCCAATCTTGTTTTTTCTTCCTACATTTATTTTTTCAAATGTATTTATTTCTGTTTCTTCATTTTACATTTCCTTGTCTCCTTTTTACATTTCAGTGTCTCGTTTCTACATGTTTTTATGCATTTCTGCGTCATTATGTAAATGAGGGGGCAGCCTTTCAAGGCGTGTCTCAGTGACAGATCCTCTCCTATTGGTCAAATAAAACTGAGCAGAGGTCAGGCTGCAGTAAAGGTAGCCTCATACCTCTAGATATGGACAAAATCCGCCTGTCCGGACCAAACGTTGTCTTTGCTACTGGCCTACAAACCGCCGTCCGGTTTCAGCGTTGTGATGAATGTTGCTCCGTACACCCTCTAGGGGGCAGTGTTGCGTTGAAATTTACCACCATCAACAATCGCGGTAGAGGAGGTAGTTTTGCTGCGTCTACTTCAGAAAAGGCGATGGAAAAAGTGTATGTGGCAGTGGCATGTCCAACCTCTTAAAAGTGGTCAAAGTACTTTAAACTTTTGACAGTTTTAAATGCTCTCTTCCTACTCTTCTTCTTTGATTTTCATGCATGGGTAAACAGTAAACTCTGACTCTGCCGCCACGATTTCCGGTGGTATTGCTCCGTTTCGTCCAGAGCACTCTGGATTTGTAAGCTCTCTCACAATGGACAAACTGACGGACGGAACAACCTCTGATTACAGATTAAAACGTCCGTATCCGTTAGCATAGGGTATGAATGGGGCTTAAAGGGGAAACTCAGTAACTTTTTTACCTCAATAAAATCTTTTCGGAATCCCCGTGGGGCTAAACAAAGTGTTTACGGAGCGATTCAATGTGGCTCCCCCCTCCCGCCTGGCTCTGTGGCCTGCGAGCAGCTAAAAACAACTTTTACCTGCAGTCGAATTCCCGACCAGAACTTGCGTTTACTTTTAACAGAAACCGCTGTACGGGATCTTCAGCATGTCTCTCTCTACCGAGCTGCTTCCAGCTCTGATTTGAACCAGACTACCAGCGCTAATTCGAAGAAAACATTTCTTTAGCTTCACATCACCTAAACACGGCTCCTGGCTCTCATAACACAACTCTTTGCTGGACCAGAGTGATTCAAGTAGCTTGAGGGTTCTGGGTGAAGCATCACTGCTTCAGGCTCAATATACTTGTCACGTCCGCAAAAAGTAAATAAAAGTTACTTATTCTTACCTGGTACTCGCCAACACCAGTGAAAAATATAATCCACGGCATATTCTGGGACCCCAAATCAAGGGAAAAAAATCCTCTTCAGAAAATACAGGACTTTGCTTTGAGCAGAGGGAGACGCAGGTGCTGCTACCAACGCAGCAAAGTAGCATCAACAAGCTACAAACGCTTAGAAATATAATCAGGGATCAAAATAGAGGAAAGACAGGTAGAGAAGCCGTCTTGTGCTGTGGGGGTGTACAGGGGTGTATCAAAGCTACAGTGAAAGAACATCCCCCAGGGGGAGTCCAGAGCTCTTGAAGTTCCTGAGTTCTGCTTTAAGGTGGTGCAGCGGAAGCTCCGGTTGGTTTGTCCTCTGCTCAGTAACGGCCTGGCTCTGTGACGTGTGGCTTAATAGACGGTTTTACCCAGTGAATCCCCACCAAAATGGTTTACAAAGTTTAACATGAAATTGCTTTGGGATCTTCACATGTCTACTCTCTCAGCGTGAAATTCCTCATAGTCACCAACTACAGTTCACTGTTTAGCATGGATGCAAAGAAGCTCCGTGGGGGCAGATAGCACAACTCAGAGGAACTTTGAGATGTAAACTTATTTAAATGTTCTGTGGAAATTCACTGAAGGTCACAAATAACCTCCAGAGATCTTTCCTCAAACTACTGTTTCCCTTCCTCGACTCAGCATCAAAATCCCTTAAGTTCCCTTCACACTGTTCATGTGGAAATTTTCATACTTTCACAATTAAACATAGCCCTGAGTTCTACTGTTGTTTTTCTTCCATCTGATTTCACCAAACGTTTAAATGAAAACCAATCACCATCATTCAGGATGTTTTTCCGACCACATTTGTTCCTCGAAGACAATGGATCCCCACTATCCAGTTCTGAACCTAGTTGTAGTATTTTTTACATCTCCTCAGATGTTTATCTGCTTGATGCCAATAGTCTGACCCTTCTGAAAATGTCTTACATCTTTTTTTTTTCTCCCTACAAGGTTGTTTAGGTAGTGAGAAGCTGCCTACTGCATCAATTCAGGCTTTCATTTGCTGACGTAGTTAAATCGAAGTGGTGAATTCTTCTTTGGATGAGCAGTGTATTTGTACATTAGTGTAATGATTATATTTTTGCATGAATTAAATTGTAGTAGAATGAAAACAAGTATGTTGAAAATACACAAAAGGTTTTACCATTTGATGCCGGTCTGTGCAGGAACTTTTTGCAGTCGCTGTCAGTTGTACAGTTAAACTTCTTCTCACTCTGGGGACAACAATTAAAAAGTATTACAATCTTAAATAGTTATTATTTTATTTCTGGATGTTTAACAAATAAAAATAACTGTTTGATGTAAAAGCAACCAAATAAGAACCCAAGAAAACTTTTTAAATTTAGCTAATATTTTCACTCTGTTAGCTATGATTTAATTTTGGGGATTTTTCTTGTACTGGCGGCCTGAGGGTGTACCCTGTCTTTCAAAGTAACAGTTGGGATAGACACTGGTGACCCTGTATTGGAGTAAGTTGGGGCACAGCAGACAATGGATGAACGGTTTCTCCTTGTTTCCTTCAGCATCAGAACATATGTAGAAAAATCAGGGCCGGCTTTGCCAACAGGCAACATAGGCAACTGCCTGGGGCGCCATCCGCTGGACAGGGTGCAAAAAGTTGCAGAATATTTTTTTTTAAAGGGACTTGAGGCAGGAATTTAAAAAAAAACAAACATGAATGTCCCTTTTTTTCATACTAATGGGTGATGAAGCGCTAAATACCAAAAATAACGTTTCCACCCATGTTTCTCTCCGTTGCCTTGAACAGGCTGTGTGCTGCAAAATGCGCTGCAATTCAGTGTCCGAATTTCCCGCGCTGCCCTGCGGACGTGACGTCAAATGACCTACATCCGCAGTTTTGATGCAGGAAAAAGACGGTCACGTTAAATTAAAACACTGTAAGCGATAGTTATGGATTCTTCTGCCGTCAGAATACGATCTAGATCAACTGAAAGACCACGAAAAAGTGCAACTACGAAGAAAAAGCTTAGTAAACAACATTATAGCTTTTCAGCTCTGCCATGCGGACGTGACGTCAAATGACGCTACATCCGCTGTTTTGATATAGGACGAAGCCGGTCGCGGTAAATTCAAACAACGTAAGCGATAGTTACGGATTATTCTGCCGTCAGCAAACGATCCAGATCAACTGAAAGACCACGAAAAAGTGTAACTACGGAGAAAAAGGTGAGTAAACATTATAGCTTCAGTTTGTGCTCCCGTGACGGCTTGGCTCATGGCTGCAGTTACCTGAAGCGCCAGTCGCGGCAGTCGCGAGTTTCGTTTCTTAATCTTGCCTCAAGTCCCTTTAAAAAGAAAAAGTTAATTAAATGTATGTAGCCTATGTATTATGAAATACACTCTATACATAGCTACTCAAAATTTCCCTCCAAAAGACATCAAAATAAAACTTCAGTATTGAAGTTCTTTGCAATCATCAGATCTGGCTGCATGACCTGCTCCTCCGACTGATACTTGTTTTGACCGTGAAGGGTGACGTACATGACGTGGTGCTGTGGAAGAACATAGGTCATGTTGTGTACTTTTCAATGATTGAATGATGAAAAGAACATCTTTCCAAAAAAGCAGCTTTCTGAAAGTGAAGGAAGGAGGAAGAAGAAAAGCGGGCCGTAAGCAGAGATATATAGACTGAGCTAGTCGCCCTGTGTGTGGGAGAGAGAGGGCGGGGGGAGTTGCCGGTTAATAATGACGGATGTCAACAACTTACCAAAACGCTGAGAATCGTTGTAGAATGAAGAAAAGAGTTCTCAGGGTAGAGGTATGTACGTTCCACCAACATTAAAAGCTTGTTTAGCTCGTCATGTGTTCCAGCAGGAGGCTAGCTAAGCTAATGTAGCGTTCCGAGGGACTCTTAACATGAAGCAGTTTCCTCACCATGCTTCAGCTGCAGTGGGAGATGGCACGATGTAACCGGTTCAACCTCATATTGTAGTGCAGTCATATCACAGCTGCTGATAACTGATGTTTAACAGGCTACTGGAAGCCATTAAGTTTGTCTGTGTGCTGCAGCTACAGGTTGTACTCTAGCCTCCAGTTCCAGGTAAATCTGCATCTGTCCACATTCACTGAAAGTCCTGCAGATGCCTTTAGAACAGGTCTGCAACCTTGGCAATCCAAAGAGCCATTTTCAGACTCAAGCCAGTGATAAAAGTTATTTAGAGCTGCAAATGTTTCATGTCCTTTTGAAAAAAAGGCTGTTTATCATATTTTATGAATACTTACTGTAGAAAATATTCTGTCATTTTAAAGAATTCAGGTTTATTTTTACATTTAGGTTTTACAATAATAATTAAAAAAAAAACGTGCAGAAAGAGGATAAATGCATTTTTTTCAATCAGATTTTCTTCAGTGGGACTCAACTGTATAAAAAAATACATATAAATAAAAATGTGGATATTTGTGGGAAATCATGTGAGGAAAACCCCTAATTTACAAGCTAATGACAAGAGAGATAGATTTAAAACAAATTACAGGTACTTTTAGTGTCATTATGTTGTGGAAATTTTTTTTAAAAGCCAAAACCTGTTATTATTAAAAACGTTTTGTATACACAGGTATTTGAAAATATTAGTTGGTTCTTTTAGTAAAAGTTATTGAAAGCCATTGTGGAAGGTCCAAAGAGCCTCTTGCAGCTGCTGCAGAGGTGGAGCTTCATCATCAATGTTATGTACTGTAGTCATCACCATTATTAGTTAATTTTTTTTTATTAAATCATTGCTGAATGTTTCAGTTAATCTTTGTTACTCATAACAGTAAATATAGATCATAGATAAGGTTTATCTATACAATGTCTACTACATGACAGAAAGAAACAGACTGGATGCAGGTGTAACTGTGGATGTTGTCTGAGTCCAGCTACCAGTCAGCAGCCACTGACTTTAGTCATTATTGCAGCAGCAGTCGTTTTTCAATGTGACCAAATCCAGACACATGGATGTGATCCTACCGGAGAATCACACCTCTGCAACAATGTTCACATCAGACACATGCAGCTCATCCTGCTCTGTTCACCTAGAACAGGGGTGTCCAGAGTCGGTCCTTGAGGGCCGCTGCCATTGTTTCTCTGCTTCACCACACTTGACTGATGCTAAATAGATCCAACAGCCAATGAAGTTCTTGGTAACTGGAGTCAGGTGTGTCGGAGCCAGGATGCAGAGGAAAGCTGCAGGATTGTGATCCTCGAGGACCGGAGCTGGACACCCCTGATCTGGAATCATGGGCGCCAGGACAGGGGGCGCCAAACTGTAACCTCACCTAGGGCACTGAAGTGGCCAGAGCCAGAGAAAAATTATACTATGAAATTATATTAAATTCAAGGAGTGGTATAAAACCGAACCCAATGTAAAATTAAATTGATCCCAAAAAACGAGGCCGATCTGTGCCCAGTTCAGAACTGGTAGCCTCCCTCTGGCAGTGGAAGTGGATCTCCCTAAAGAAGAGAGAGCCTGTGTACTTTGCAATGCTGAGTTAATTCTGAACTCATGGGACAACAGTACTCAATCATTCGTTTTCTTAAAGTATTGATTAAATGACGGAGTTTTGCCCCTTGCTCCTTTATAATGCTTTATATACAGTAGAGGTTGCCCCATGTCTCCCATATGGATATATACCAGAGGGCAACTTAATCTAAACCTCGCGAAGGAGTCAATTGATACAGAAATTTTACCAGTGAGTAAATGCATGTATAAACTCCTACAAATAAGGTCCAGGTTGAAAAAAAACAGTTATCCTTAAGTGTCTTACAAGCATATGTGGGCTGGCACCAGCAGAATGGTGAATGTCTGTCTGTCTGTCTATCACGTAAATTTAGAAAAACCTCACAAATATTGCTAAAAGGTTTTTATGCTCTCATGAAGTTACTATTTAGATATGTTGATATAGAAGTACAGTATACTGCAAAAGTGAAGTGGAGACACTTTCTTTGCATTTCCACATGACCAGACGTTAAGTAGGGGGTCTGAGTGAGTTTTCTTTGGACACGATAAACAACACTGATAATGTCAGTGCTTTTATTAAGGAAAATCTGTGTGGATCCTTAGGTGCTCTTATTAATGCTTGCTAGAATGCTGAGGGGTTAATTTAATGGCACAGGATCATTATCATTGCTTAGACTTTGATGCTTTTTGATTCACTGGAACTCAGTCTGCTCTTTCATTGGTTTAGATCCACAATCACCTCCTGATCTTAAAGGGCTGTGATCCCCTTGGAGTTCTGAATAATTTCCATCTATCTTTTTAGGAGATTGGTAAAGTGAACTGTCTTTTCATCTCTGTTTCCGGCCTGTGATGGAATGATGGGTTTACTTCGCCTCTCGCCTCCAGCCCTCACCCAACCCTAAATTGGATTATGTGGTTAGAAATGGATAGATGGATGTCTCTTTTGAAGCTTGGCTCCATAAATCAAACTGGGATGAGCTCTGCTTTCTGCTCCGTGACTGTAGAAATATCTTTGAGATGAAATTGCTAAGAAGCCTTCAAAATGACCAATTTTGCAATGTTCAACATAGAAAAGAACTGCAGCAGTGATGGGTGATGTTAACTGACCTCAGGGCAGTATCCTTGGACTTGGTTCTCTGTTGTGATCAGTTTAGTGATGATGCAGAAGACTGACGCTCCCTGCAGAAAAACACACTCATAAAACACATACTGTACAACTGTTATCCAGCCATCTATACATACATACATACATACCTGTGTAGGAGTAACGTAGTCTGCAACATCCATGACTTTGTCATTGTAGATGCCAAAGCCTTTGACCTTGGTCATGACTGAGGACTCAATAGCTGTGTCTCTGTTCTGGTAAGCCTTCTCACTGAGAAACACCCACCTAAAACACAGAAAATGTGACACTGAGTTGAAAAGTCACATTTAGGCCTGAGCAGACCTTAAAACCTGAAAAAAATTAAACTTATTAATGTTTTTATGCTTTTAGGAGATTTCTGGTCTGACCTGTGCTCAGCACAAGTTTAAATGTTAAATACTATTCTTTCCTCCATACGCTTTTATGAGCTGATCTTTCTGCACTGCGGTGGTCTCTTAATACTGTTTCTGAATGCTCAATGTGAGAAATTCGTGTACGAAACCTCAAGGGGGCGCTTGTGGGGGAGATGAGCTGCGTGTTCTCGTTCATCTGTCTGTGCCGGTGTGGTATTTTCCCCCACCGCAGGTCCGCACATGTTGAGCATCCTGCTAAAAGATGGAGAGCAGGTGCATCTCAAACCTCGACTCAGACTCCAGTAAGACAAAGAAGAAAAGTTTTGTCTTGTGAGATGAAGAGAACCAAACTGGAGTCTGACCGGTCCCCACGGCAGGGGGCCTTTTATCGCACCGGCACCATAGTAAGATGGGATTAAACAACCAAGCAGCTTTTTTTCCGTTCTTTTTTTAATTGGAGGGAGCTCCGATCCAGTCTGGGAATAAAACGGGACCCACAGTTGGTCTTCTTCTCACTAAAAAGGTAAATGTCATGTATGACGGAAACAAGGATGCATAATATTGCAATGCTAAGTTTTTAGCATGTAAATGCGGCAGAGAGCCATATGACTGTTCCTGGAAAAGAAATACTCTTGTCAACTTGTTCAGTTTAGTTGATGCGGTAATTTTAGAAGGTAATCGTGGTCTCAGCCTACAAGCCAGCATTAGCCTGTTGTTACCGATAGCATACAGTCCGTCAGTTTACTGAACGATCAAACTGTAATCAACTTGCAATTTATAACGTTATTCTTTCAGTAGACATCGTGACTCTAACCTCTGGGCTCAGACTGAGTGTCATTTGGGTTAAATTAGAGACCAACACAGTCGAAGCAGCTCATGCGTGTGCACGATATTAGCGTCACTTCCACTTGTCGCCAGAGGGGGCGAACTTCTGGAAAAAAGATGGAACTTGCGTTGTACTCCTTTAATGTCAGAATGAACCTAAAATGCACTCCAGTTACAATGGTGATGGAGAACTACAAATACCTGGATTTCAGCTGGACGACAGACTCGACTGGAAATGCAACACTGACTACATCTACAAGAAAGGTCAGAGCAGACTCTACAGTACTTCTTAAGGAAGCTGAGATCATTCAACATCTGTACCAAGATGTTGCAGATCTTCTACAAGTCTGTTGTGGAAAGTACAATCAGCTTTGCAGCATCTGCTGGGGCAGCAGCATCAGAACCAGAGACCTGAAGAAACTAAAGAAGCTGATCAAGAAAGCTGGTTCTGTGCTGGGGAGAACTCTGGAGCTGCTGGAGCTGATCGTTCAGAAAAGAATGCTGCACAAGCTGATGAAGATGATGGAGGATTCTTCCTCCTCTCCACAACACGGTGAAGAATAAACAGAGTGTGTTCAGTGGGAGGCTGCGTCAGGTTCACTGTAGGACGGAGAGATACAGAAATTCATTCCTACCAGCAGCATTCACCATGAAGAACAAGACTGACTGACTGATTATTATTGTTATATTGTTATTTTGTATATATGTTATTTTGTTGAGGGAAAAAAAAAAGAAAAAGAGAGCAAGCCTATTACAATATTGAATTTCCCTTGTAGGATAAATAGAAAAATAAGTATTTTTCATTTCATTTAATTTCCAGGTGAACTTAATTGGACTTTCTCTAAACTTCTGAATGCACATGTACATTGTTCAATATTTAAGTTGAACCCATTTTTGGACAAAATGGTTAATGGTAAATAGGCGAGAAATATGGGGGCAATGGGAGAAGAGAGAGGAAAAGTAGACAAATCTCCTTGTCTTGTTATTTTGTTGATGCTGTTTGTGGGGTTTTTTTTCAATGCTTTGTCTGTTTATTATTATCTTCTTCTTTTTTCTTTTTTGATTCACTCTTTTTATCCAAATTCCTTTTATATTTTTATGATTATGTTCAGAATAAATGAAAAAAATATATATATATATATTTATGGCACATCATGCTGTTCTGTAAAAAGTTGAGTGTCTTGACCTTTCAATGTTGTTGTTTAATAACACCTAGTTTCTAAACAGTCCTGTTTATCATTTTGTTCATATTTAAACGTCATCAGACCAAGACAACACCGATCTCACAAGTTATTGAAACATTGGCATTTTTATTTTACGGTGTCGTCATCGCTATTGCAAGGTTTTCTTTCAATGCATTGTTTGAGATGGAGGAATTGCCACATCATGATTCCAGTAAATTGTCCAACATTTATGATATATTATTAGTGAAGTATGAACTTTTTACATTTTTCTTAGCTTGTAAGTTGAATATCCCCAAGTTTTTGTGAGTAATATGCAACAAAAAGAAATGTCTTTCCCGTTGGAAATAAAGAAATGATACAACTGAAGGAAACTGTTCCTCATACTGACGGCAGATGCACTGCACCAAGAAAAAAATGAATAAACATTAAGTATCATTAAAGGACTGTATCAAATTATTCTTTAATTCATTTATTTTCTATACCGCTTAGTCCAATCCAGGATCGCTGAAACCCATCGCAGCTACAACCAGGCAGGAAGCAGGGTACACCCTGGACAGGACCCACATTCACTGGAGAATTTAGAGGAACCAATTAACCAATTAATTAAGGCCATTGTTCAAACCCCAGCTGAGGCTCAAACTAGCAACCTTCTTACTGCGAGGCATTAACCACCACACCACCACGCAACGCAGCCTTTTATATTTTGCCTAATAAACGTTTTTTGACTTTTTAATTATCAGTCCGATTAAGTGAATATGATATTTCATTTTCTCTCTCAGCCTCACTGATGTTTTGTGATGCAAATTCCAATAATCTTTGCTCTTTGGTGCACTGACAATCGCTCAAAAGACAACTGCTCACAATGGAGACAAAGGCCTACAAATTGTTTAATCAGATTTATTTTCCAAAAAGAAAAGAGGAAAATAAATTCCACCAAAGAGGTGTTTACTTTTTTCTGCTTCTTCTGCACCACTTTTAATATTTTATGTAAAGCACTTTGAATTGTCCTGTACATAAAATGAGCTACACAAATAAATGTGCTTTGTCTTATGACAAAATGCATACAATGTGTTTCAATTAAATTACATAGAAGTTAAATACTGGAACTCGAGGACAACAGTTTATGTTAATATTCACAAGCTTGCCAAGAGATATCTACATACAGTATTCCAGCTTCCTCTGTGCCATATGAAAGGCTCTTCTCTAAAGCTGGAGGGATGTTAACAAAGATATTAACAAAGAAGAAGAAAAGACTGAAGCCTGACTTAAATTTTTTTAAAAAGTTTGAACCTCCCAAATTCCAAAATGTCCCAGAGTAAGGTGTGATAGGTTTGACAAACTGAAGGTGCTTTTAAATAGCATCTATAAGTTGGTATAAAACCTTTTAACGTTGTCTCACTATCATGACCTTAGTATGACAGAACTACACCTTTTTACATATTTACTGCATTGTTTTTGTTTTATTTTGCATGTGTGTGTGTATGGGGGGGGTTATTTTCCTATTTTCCTAATGAAATTAACATGTACATATGTTCAAATCTGTACACTGTACATGTGTCTTTTACACTGTAAATAGAGACTGTAAAACAGGTTGTAAAATTTGCCTTTTTTCTATGTGTTGTGAGCATTTGTCCTGGAGTCTTGCTCTTCACATACTGCTGTTATAAATTGGACAGCATATATAGTTAAGACATGGCTGAATAATAAATATGGAAAAAAAAAAAAAAATATATATATATATATATATATATATATATATATATATATATATATATATATATATATATATATATAAATATAACTGGATTGATACATATATCATAGACCAGACCAGAGGAAGGAGCTCTGTCACTGAGGGAAAAATCACAGTTTAAACCTTAAATTCAATCACATTTCAACTGTTCATTATTTAATAAATTTAACTGTGTGCATTTGTGATAAGTTTTTTTTTTTTAATACATGTTTAAACTTGATTTTATCTTGCACTGCTTGATGGAAGCTACCGTAAAGCTTAAAGCCTTCTGTTTCTGAGAAAAAAAAAAGGAATTTTCTACAAAACATTAAAGACATTTTCTACACATAATGACTATAAACATATATCCAATCTTTAAATCAACCAGCATTGCATGAATACTGCAAATAAAACACTCACCCAACGAAGTAAGTGATGATGAGAAGTTGGACAACACGGTTGATGATGCCGATGGTCCAGCTCTTCACGACCACTGACTTTGTGGTTTCATAAGTGAAAAAATCTTTCACACATGACCACATCTTAGTGGATGTGGATGCGAGAAAATGCAGAAGTTTTTTTTTTTTCTTGATTTCCTGGATGAAACACGCCAAACTCTCTCTTTTATCCCTAAAGTAATTACCAGACGGAGGTCCTGTAAAGAAGATCGAGAAAAAAGATCAGGTGGTGTTTTAGGTCCAGCGCAGAGAGCAGTAGCCAGAAATCCAACAGCTGTTTCCCTCTCAGAGCTCTCTGGACTCCAGTCTTCAGTTTCCCTCCCGTTACTTCATGATGACCAACTTGTAGGCAGCTTTTTTTTTTTCTTTGTCCTCATGCCGTCATTTATTTTCTCAGCCTCTTCTTCCCTCCTTCTCTCAGCCTCATTTAACTCTGACTCTGTGGTTCACAGCCTTGTGTCTAATTGCCTCCTCGGTCTCCCTCCCTCCTTTTCCACATGATGCACAGAAGCTTCATACACACCACTCTGTGCATCCTTCAGAACAGTAGGTCTCTTCACCACCTGTTCTCACCAACAAATTTGTTCTTGAATCCTACTCATGAATGTTTTACAAAGATTGTGGCATTCACTACATTCTTAGTATTTTTGATTTTGGCAAGGTATGCAACGGAGGGCCCGGGCAGGACTTGATCCCCAGACTCCCAGGTGAAAGTCATGCACGCTGACCATTCAGCCAAAGGGACATCCCTGTGGCCAAGTAGCCAGAGTACATGATCAGTCGGAGGCATAGTGACAGGACCCTAGCCTGGCACACCAGCCTGACTAACGCCATGTATGAGATTCACGGCAAGTCAGTCTGGGCTCCCTCCATTGGAGAATGATTCCACTCCGGTAAAAAATTTACCGGACCAATCACAGCGCAGCAGTAGAATTATTAACAGATGAACGTTAAACTCCTCCAACGTCTCCACCGCCGTTTCTGCTCTGTTTTGGTGCGTAACTAACGGCTTCTGGGTCATAGTCACATGATGTGTGACACAAACGCTTTCTCATATTAGTAGTTCAGCAATAAACAATGCTGACATGTAACAGAGTATTTATAATAATAAAACCAAACATTCTGTGTTAATATACACAAGAAAACTACATTAAATAGAGAGGGAAAAACAACGTGTAAACGCTGACTTCCGGTGTCCCATAGCAACGTAGCAACAGAGTGCTGAGCTACGCCAGCTATAGTCACTTCTGATTGGTTCTCTCCGGTTCACTTTCCTCCTGTTTGTCCCGCCTCTCGTCCCGCATTGGAAATCAGTCTCCAACGGAGGGAATCCAGACCGACTTGCCGTGTATCTCATACATGGCGTTAGTCAGGCTGGTGTACCAGGCTAACAGGACCCCACACTGTCACATAAGCAAAGAACAAAGCCCGAGCTTGTGGCTGTGATGTGTACACTGCCTATGTATACATTGTTGTTAAAGACCCAGGCCAATGAAAATCATGTATTTCGTGTTGTTTATATGCTCATGTGACATTTTTCTTATGATAGAGGACAAAACTCAAAACTGAATTTCTGAGCCTTTCTGCATTCAAATCATCATGAACCAATGGCAGTCCTAAAAAGGCCGGCTCAGACAAACTGGCTTTCGCTTGTCACAAAGCCAGTGGTCAGTCACAAAGCTTCTGGTCTGCTTCACCCCCTCTGCTCATGAACCTACCGACTGCCGAACTGGTTCGGTTCCCCCTAGGTTCCTGCCAACTGCCGAGCTTTTTCCTCCCTCCCTCCTTCCTCCTCCTCCCGGCATCTGGTTGAATTAGGGGGTCTTTAACGCCTTGTCAACTCAGCCGCTATTGTGCAAATGCATCCAGGAACACACAGCGTATTCTTGCAGAGTCCAGCCATAATCAGCATGTAATACATGTATTCAGTTTGAGTCATAATGATCCTGGCACTCTTTTAGATCAGATGTACAAAATTATTCATAATAAAGTGTCTGCGCCTCACATCTCTACATTAGATAACACGTGTCTACTGTGAGGATGTAAATACGCTGACATCTGAAGTCGACTTATAATAACCTCATATAGTTCCAGTAACTTATTATTCCATTGCAGGTGGAGAAGTTGACATTTTTACTTTGCTCTGTACGTGTGCGTGATTATCTACTCGGCAGGGGAGTTGGTGTTAGGGAGTCGCTTTGGGTTCCACATTATCTGTATTTACAGACCAGAGAGAAACAAAGCGCTCTCTAATAAAGCTTTTCGCATAAGTGTGTCTGTGTGTTTCGTTTCAGCTCCACAAAACAGCTGCCTCATCAGAGGAAAGTGTCTATAAATGTCCTCAGTTAGACACAAGACTCAGACCTCAGACTCAGACTTGTAGAGATTTCCTGGTTTGTTGTTTGGAGTCTCCAGATATCTGAGGATTGCATATGTAACCTTTTTCACTTTTATTAAATATACTTGGACAACCAAAGACATTTTTTACTCTTTTTTATTCCATCTATAAGAATCTGGGAGGATTAGTTGCCTTCATGTGGTGTGGGAAAGATGATCCTTTCTACTCGTTAAATGGAAATTACCAGTGCGTTGTATCAAAGTGATTTCTTGTCGTAATGAAGTTTAACAATGGAGGCTATCTTCGACTGACGAGTTGAGCTAGCTGCTATGCACAGAATCTCCTGAGGAAGTAAACCAAATAATAACCATATTTTTACAAAACAAAACTAAGT
>JALJCO010007698.1:0-107656 GCA_023101725.1 Atherinomorus stipes | reverse complement strand
ATTCCTCCCCGCCAGTAGATGGTGCGTTAACTCTCGCTCACTCAATCAGCATTAGCATTTTTTTTTAAATTATTGCTTTGATGAAAAAGTTATAGCTATCACTTTTAAAGGATAAACACCTGGAGCTCCTCCAGCTTGGTGTAAATAAACCACCACAGAAAAAGATGTGATGGGGGTGTAATGCTGAACTCTGTTTACCTCAGAACTCTGAACTGAAACTGATGTCACACTGGATTTTACTGCCTTTTACTGGAAATCCAGTATCTCATATCCTCACTAGCCAAACTAACTGTTAACTATACTAGCCAATAACATCATATCATGGTGTATTTTGGCCACACAAAGACCACAGCAACATGTCAACGGATGGAAGTTAGATCTAGACACAAACTTACAGAGGTGATAATAAACAATTAAATATTGCAGGTATTGCACTTTTTTTTTACGTGTGTAGCTAAAGTGACCAACTCTGGCAGAGAAATGTAAAGCCAGGACGGAAGATCCAAAAATGACAGTTCATACCCTCATACACCAGAAGCTGGCTGCAAAAGGGCATCAACCCCCATAGAAAAAGGCCAACCTCCCAGCAGAAAGAAACATGCTTACAGCCTGATTCAAAAAGTCATTTTAGGTTTAATAGATTAAGTTTATCTTCATGTCAACTATAAGGGGGGTGAATTTTTCTTATAACTCATCTGTTATTTAATCTTTAGACCACAGAATTTGCAGTGCCTGGCTTTATCTACAGTCACTGTGATCGTATCTTTGAAAACATTTGCATTCTCTCTTGTTTGCTGAGAAAACACACGGCAGGTGCTGTGACTAATGTGTCCAAGCTCATGCATACTTCTTAGAATGTATATTTCTGATAACACTTAAAAAATTAGGTAATTTATATCTAAAAAATCATATCTCATAGTTTGATCTCAAACAACACAGTAATGGAGGAAATTTGCATGTGCGTCACAATTGCCATGAGGTTTGTTGGTGCAGAATAGATTTTTCCATTATTCACGTTATGGTAAGATGTTTCACCTCTCATTCAATGAACTGGCCAACTTCCACTGAACTGGAAAATTAGTTTGGTTGAGAGATAAAACATCTTCAAGGACCAAGAAAAAGAAGTCCAGATGCTTATGTTCAAGCTCCTACAGTAGGAACACAACGTTTCCAATGCTTGGTCTCATGTCACTTTTTATTGATACAAAAACAAAGAAACCTGGTAGCCTTGGTCAAGCAATTCTTATTTGGGTCTTAAAGCAAAACTTTCTTTTTTTTAAACCTGGACCTTATTTCAAGGAATTTATATGTGCAATAACTCACTGGTAAAATTTCTGTATTACTTTGACTCCTTTGAAAGATATAACATTGAGTCGCCCTTCGGCGTGCATAATGGCAGAGACGGGGCAGCCACTCTATAAGACATCTGCAACAAAACTCTTTGATTTTCACCAATACTTAAAGGACAATTAAGGAACGATTGAGTACTATTGTCCCATTAGTCCAGATTTAGCTTTCTGTTAGTTCTTAGGGTGTTCAACACACTTTTCGAGGCCGCACGTGCGTTTCCGTAGTATAGCTGAGAAGAGCAACTCGCTACCCAGACAACAACAACCCCCCCCAAAAACCACACAATTTGAAAACTCTGAACTCACAGGACAATAGTACCCGTTCATTCTACTGTAAGCATTGGTGAAGTGGAGTTTTTGCTGCAGATCATGACTTATATAGTGGTAGCCCCGTCTCGCCCATTATATAGATGTACGCTGAAGGGCCACTCAATATAATATGTTCCAAAGGAGTCAAAGTGACACAGAAATTTTACTGGTGAATAAATGCACATATAAAATTCTAGAAATAAAGTCCAGGTTGAAAAAAAAAAGAAAGTTCTCCTTTAAAGTTATACCATGTAATTTTTGACTCTGATATTAAGCCTAAAATGAGTAGTAGGCCTATTAGAGGATTTTTGGGGCAAATATAGTGACTGACATGTGTCAGCACTCTGAGCGGGCTGCCTTCTGTGCAGAAACCAGACATTATAACTTTGGAGAGGCGGGCCGTCGATGAAAGTGCCGTAAACCAAGTTGCTTTATGGCCCCTTTTCTGTAAACACAGAAAGCTCATCTTGTGCTACTTTCTTACTCGAAGCTTTGTCGTTGCGGAAAACAAAGAAAAAGGCTAAAGTGATGTCTGAGCAGGCCAGAAAAAGAAAGAGGCAAAGGGATCACTGCAGATCAAAACACGAGTGGACATTGGAAAAGAATTCAGTTGTTGGAGTCTTCTGAAACAGAAGTGTGGAAGCAAAACCCACTCTCAGTTTGCCACGGTATTATTGGACTGGTAAGTTTGGCTGTTGTGTAAACATACGAAAATGTGATGCTTTTCTTTTTTTTTTTTCAGTCAGCGTTTATTTAAAACAAAACAGAACTTCTTCTCCAGTAATTAGAAACAGCTAGAGGCACATACCTCCGCCAGGAGCATATCCTCCAATGGTGAAAAATCCTTTAGAAAATTCTTGAATCTTGATGGACTCATTTATTTCAATATCCAAGCACAGGGGAGGGAGATTTAAATTTGCGTCATTGCCGTGAGGCCTGTGAGACAATACGGGTTTAGCGCTCCTAGTGGCCAAAAGTTACACGGTATAACTTTAAGTATGAACCATCAAAGGACTAACGCTTTATCTTCTTGAGCATCAATGAAAACTGTTGTAGCTGTAAATACTATAAGATCGACATCTTTTTTTTTTTTATTTTACCCCCAAAATTATTAAATTCTATAAGACATGTCATGGTTTGAGTTACTAGAATGATTCTTGGTAAATGAAGATCAGCCATGTCGAAAGACAGTGTCTGCCTATCCTCGTCTGAGAGACACTAATGTGGCTGGTTGTCAAGTGCCACCCCCACATCCTCTGCTCCCACTGTGGTACAAGTCATTTAACCTTGACTTCTTCCACACCAAACAGCATTTCCTTCAGAGGCCCTCAGTGGTTTGCATTGATGTCACAATCAATCTCCTTTCTGCCAGCCTACAGGAAGATTTTGCAGGTGAGCACACGAAGATCAAACACTGAGCAGCTACCTTGAATACCAGAGCTGAAAAGGTCATTCAGCTTGAACATATGCTGATCATGAAGTCTAAATGTTTGTTTTTACATTGCAAAATATGTTAAGAACCACATAGTGAGTACATTTTTATCTTTTGAATATTATTTTTATGCAAATTAGACTGAATACATTTTTTATAGGTTAGCAATGCAGCCTCTTTAAAGGCCCTGTACCTGATTTTATTTTGATCTCTCTAAGAAAAATGCTTTCTACACGGTATAATATATGTTAAAAGAGGTAATTTCATGAAAATAAATCACTCATTGATTGCGTAGATGCATGAATCCAGGCCTTTTTGGTTTAGGTTTCTAACTCTGGCATGACGCTCTTCTCATGCCAATGCGGTTCATTCTACATAAGTTTCGGTTTCCCATCAGCCATTTAGTGTTTTCCTAACGAGACGCGCCCTCCCCTCGCGCGTGCACGGCAGCACTTGTAAACAGAACCGCATGGCGTCTACCGAAGGGAAAGTCGCGATACCGCAGCAAAACAGCCTGAAAGGATCAAAACTGAGGAGGAGAGACTTGAAATGCAGGAGAGACCAAAGAAGGAATAAAGTTCATGTAAATCTTGGTGGATTGTACTGAAGGCAGAGAGTAGCTGGACGCCTCGGACTGAATGTGGACTGGAAGTTCACCTGGACTCGTACTTTTTCAATAACTTTCTTCTTAGCAACATTTTATATGTCCTCAGGTGCTGGCGCTGCCTCTCCCGTATATAATACATAGTGAAAGATGCAAGTTTTCTCTGGAGAGTTTCTTTGTGCACAAGTATGATATTGTGCACGTTTTTTCATGCATGTCGAAACAGTTAGGGGCGGGGCTTACAGTTCAAACTACACTGTTCACCTCGCTCATGGTTTGAAAATGTGCAAAATCAGGTACAGTGCCTTTAAACTGGATCATAGAAAACATAGTCAGCACATTTATTTTTTTTATCTTTAGTGTCTACATTTAATTTAATTTACAGTTACAATTTGAAGTTCTTTCCTTGTTGTTTTGTATTTATAAGCTGTTTTAAATTAACTGGTCCACATAAATTTCACCTTTAATATGAGAAACTGTTGCACTTGCATCTGCTCATTTTCTTCTCACATTTAGTCCTTTTGTGCAATGTATAAATATTTTTTCTGCATCTGTTTGGTTGAATTACAACTAGATCAAATCTCAAGCACCTCATCTTTGCCATCCCCACAGAGCTGAATAAATCCTCTATAACTGTGGTCTATAAGGGGCACGTTTCAGGTTACTACTCTCTAGCAGAGTGTGTCATGATTGCACATTCCCCTCTGAGGTTTGGGATTGGTGCCAGGGAGGACGGAGTTCATTCACCAGAATTCATGTGCTCATCTCCTCACCTGCCAACCCGCTTCTCATTCCTCAGGTTCCACTGAGGTCAGTACCAGGATCCGGTGGAGGCCCTCCTTCATGAAGTCAACAGGAGCGACCTGGATCTGGGAGGAATGCGGAGCATACCGTATCCTTCAGGTCTGAATGTGGCTCATGACCTTTGTCTGGTGTTATAGCATCACCCACAGAGAGGAGGGAGACCGACATTCAAATTTCCACCTGCTACCCCCTGCACGTTGTCAAAGTTGACCCTGATCTTCGACCAAGTCACCAGCAAATTTCCATCCAAATATGGTGACATTCAACAAATGTCATCATATACAAGAAAATCTGCTGCCTTGACAGTTTTGTGTTTGTCCCTCTTTAATTTTTTTCATTTAACCTTTATTGAACCAGGAAAAAAAGTCCTATTGAGATTAAAAACCTCCTGGATGCCTCAGCCACACACAGATAGTATGTGCATACATCACCCATAATGCAAATTGTTATGGAAACAACTGGAAAGGCAAAAAATAGGTTTGAGTCTATCAGTGAATAGAGTGGGGTGTGCATTAACTACCCACAGGTCTTAGATAATTTACATATAACTTAATCAGTTTTTAGGCATTAATGTTAATGTTAATTATTATCTTTTTATTACAGTATTTAAGTTGAGTTTTCAGATCTAGATGAACTTATTAAGCTATCATCTGAGCATTTAACAGTCATATACTTCACTGAGTATGATTTGAAAAAAATCTCACCCATAACTTGATATATAATTCCCCTTTTATTCTCAGTGTCTCTTCCTGAAATTAAGGCAGTCAGATGTTAACATGCTTGCACCACCTGCGTCCTGACAGGTACAGTCAGAGGTTACCTCATAAGAGGGGAACGCTAACAGCAAGCTCCATTAATGAAAATAGAGAGTTCAGTGTTCCTAATACGTCTAAGCTCATAAAAAAAGCTGATATTTGATCTTTTTCTTTATTATTTTTGACCATCCCCTTACCACTTTCTGATATGCAACTTAATTGGATAGCAAGATCACATCAGCTGTGCGATGTTTTTTTTTTTTTTTAAGATCGTTGCTCCAGAGAAACCTCTTTTTAATGACAAAAAACTACATGACAAAATTATTCTTAATCTGTCTTAAATTTTTTTAAACTTGTTTATCTCCCGATTCATTGTTTACATCTTGCTTGCAACCCGTTGTTGTCAAGGTTGACCTTGAACAGTTAACAGTAAATCTCTAAAGTTATTGTTGAACATAAGTCTTATGAAATCAATATCTCTTTTTTGTTGTGGTTAAAAAACAAGCAATTAATACACTTTAAGAAGAGAAGAAAGTTTGTGATTTATAAAACATGCACATCGATCTGTGTTTTTTTTGTCTCTGATCTGGATGCCAACAAGAATTTACGACCATCTGCAAACCCAGCCTGTACCACCAGCTGCATGTAGACATCTTAGAGCTTCTCTGATAATAGGAGTTAACAAGCACAACAACCTAATTACACCTCATAATGGACATGACTAGCATGTCTCAATAACACAGAGGGGGGTCTTCCATAAAAATGGGGTCCATCGCCAGCGGGGCGGAGACCTCCTGGCTGTGACCCTGACACATTCACCCACATCAAATCAAACTGCAGACAGAGACGAGACCGTTGCTATGAAGAGGGGAGTCTAGTGCTTTTTTTTTCATAACCAGTCAGAGGCCAACACACATTTGTCCATTTTTTTTAGAGAGAAACTGAAGGCCAAAACAAACTATACAAATGACACAAAAGATTCGCACACTGTTCTAATTACTCCTAATAAATAAACACCAGATAATAACAGCACCCATCATTCAGATACTTTAAGTTGTTTAACTATTGTCCGACTCAGCTGAGTCTAGACAGTCTCGAGCCTTTGCAGGCAACGACGTCTTAGAGTCATCAACAAACAATGGGTTTCATCCTTTGTGATGCTTCGTTTCTTCAAAAGTCATCAGTTGTTTGTTTCAGGGTTTTCAGGCCTCTTAAACATCAAAGTGACATCATGAACCAGCAGGGGAAAAAAGCCCCCCTGCTGGATGATCTTCTTTTTTAGCCAACATCTGGGGAAGAAAAGTGCCCTCAAACATTCATGTAGTGAATAATGTTCACTACACCTGCGGGATGACATAACTCTCTGGGTTGGAGTTGGGTGGAAATCTATTTATGGTTTTTAATAAAGGAAATTAAGGATCCTGCTGATTAAAAACTTAAACATAACAGTGTTCACTTATTTTCCACATCATTCTTGTGCACTCAGCAGAAAGATTTGTGAGAAATTTGAAGGTATGGTTAGTGAGAAGTTTGCTCCCTCAGTCGCACTGGCATCACTTAGCAGGTGGTTGTAAAAAATGATAGAAGGCAAAGATAAAAATGAGAAAAGAAATTACACAAAGTGAGTGAAATTGTAAATGCTCCATCTATGTTAGACAGACAATCAAGCTGGTTTTGTTGACAGATCAGACACTGATTTAACATGCTGAGTCAGCTAAAACCAGCAGTAAGGACAGGACCCCTTGCTGCGTTTCCTCATGTCACCAGCATCTGGAAAATAAATAAATAAGATGCACTTCAGCACACCACAAAGATAAATTGCTACAATGATGTGTTCAGTTTACACCTACGGAATAAACATAACTTTGTGGGGGCTGAATGAAGTCTATACCTTATAATTAAGGGGAAAAAATGCTCCAAAATAATATTTCTATAAAATCAGGCTATTAATGATTCAGTTTTCAGTCTGTTTTTCATCTAATTCTAGTTTTTGAATGTTTTTTTAAAAAGATTTTATACCAAAACATCACATGGATTGCTGTCCACACATGCACACACACGCTTTTATCAAGTATTTGAAAGGTAAAACAGCCAATGTCCTACAGAGTTCCTTCAATGTGCCACACAGGCATTTTTCATTGAACTGACCCATGAATATGTTGCAGGGCTTCAGACTGATACCTATTAGGTCGCATATGCTTTCACAATCTGCACACAGTCAATTCATGAATTATAGCTTTTAACCCAAAACGGGAGCAATGCAGGACAGCGTCTTAGTTTGCGGGACATGTGAAAAGTGATGGAAATGCGGGACTGTCTCGCACAAAGCAGGACGTCTGGTCACCCTATCTGCGCTGTGAAGTACTTACTGTCCAATGAGCTTCTCTGGGTTTTGCTGATTCTAGGTGATTATACAGATCAGAATTCCTCCTGATGGATCCGTCATCTGCCACATGCTCTCTTCATGTTTATTTCTCCACAACACACTGATAAAGATTGATCTTAGTTTCATCCATCTTAAAGATGCTATCCTAGAACTGGCCTCCCCCCCTTTTTTCTGGTCTAATCTGGCCTTTCTATTCTTGAGTCTCATGAATGGTTTGCAGCTTTGTGGTGAACCCTCTGTATTTACTCTCATGAAGTCTTCTCTTTAAGGACGACTTTCAGTGGATAATGATATGCCTACCTCCTGGAGTGTGTTCTTCTCTTGGCTGGATGCAGTGAGAGAGGTTTTCCCTTAACCATGGAAATGATCCTGTGATCATCCACCATTTCTGTCTCCCATGAACACCCAGGCCTTTTTATGTTGTCGAGCTTTGCAGTGGGCTTCTATTTTCTCAGAGTCTGCCAAACTCTTTATTTTGCTACTTGTAACGTCAATTGCTGAGTTTGTTATGTTCATTATATTTCACCTGCATTCAGGGCTTCTCTCACCATATGGTGTGGATTCACAACAATGTTTGGCTACATAAGGATGCAGGTCATCCTGAGAAAAGACATGACAACTACAATGGTGTGATGGCTCTTTAGTGCATACATCAGATATTTTTCAGAGGGAACAGTTTCCAAAAGCAAATAATTTTCTGCATTTCAAGAGTTAATAGTGTCCTTGTCCAACAACCTATTAGAAAAAAAAAAAAAATCCTGATCATAACCTGTTGTAGTGCACTCTGGCCACTGTGCCCTCAGGCCATGACTAACAATGTGCCGTTTCATGTCAGGAACAAAAGAGGCAAACTAAATCCTGCTCATATGCTCAGGTTGTGGGAATTCCAAGCCCTTAACCTGGTCATTAAAGCTGTCTCGTAATGAAACTCAAGCTTCACCTTGGCTCAAGGATAGACCCAGTAAAAAAAACATAAAGCCGAACAGGATATGCTTGGAAAGCGCTGGTGTGTGCACACAAATGCATGCAGTATCTTTAGGTCGACAGTTTCAGGACTGTATCTTGGGAAGCACTTATATCAAAGACAGACAAGATGTACACACATCTGTCAGTCAGCTGTATTTCTGTCCCCTGCAGCTACCCCTCATTCAGGATATTTGGCCTTTGTGCTGTTTTGTTGGCTACTGTGTGTGAGTACAGAACATCTCCTAACTAGCTAATTTATTGGGCTACACAAGCATCATACAAACCCAAACCTCATGTGCACTAACCTCCTCTTTTCCTTGGGGCTACTCTTTTTTTGGCCTCTCATGCCCCTTATAGAAAAATGCACAAGGTGGTGGGGTCAGCAAATTCACTGCAGTGAAGGTGCTACAAGCAGGAGCTGCTCGTTTGATCTCAGCATGGTGCTTGTCTCCAATAAATTAACCAGCAATTGGGGCTATTTTGTTTGGTTGGGGCCATTTGTGCAGGCATCATTAACTGGCCAAATTCAGGTATTTATGGGAAAACGTGTTCTTTGTCCTTATTGGATCTCTTTGTAGAGGGTAAGCTTGCAGCGCAGGGTCCTGCTTAAGACCACTGTGACTCAGTACCCCGATGATGAACTTTAAGGGGAAAGGTATAATAATGTTTTTAATGAACACATTGCAGAGGTGGTGTTTTTTCCACTTCAAAAGCCCCCTCATATAAATGAAAGGCACTTATTGCAAACAGAAGCCCCTGCATTACGCTTGTCTCAATACATCAGTCTCTTTGCAGTCAGTGAAGGCCTTAAGTTGAACTACAATGTCATCATTCAGTCCAGATGCCCCAAAAGAGCCCCATGTTTCAAACTTAATTATTATTAAAGAGCAGACTACTCTCCATGCAAAAGCATGTTTGTACACATCCAGATCATAATTGCCAACACTTACCACTTCCCATGCTGATCTTCACATCGTTTTCTCTTCAGCAATGATCAAAATGAGAGGCTTCCACACCATGCTGTCTCACTCCAGAGTTTTTCAGCTGTGGATGGATTCACATCAAAACCTGCCTTGAGGTCATCTGCCAACACCCTGGTATTGTTGGTCAAAGCATCACCCTGTTTGCCAAACATCATGGCAGCTTCCTGCAGTCTTTTTGGCTCAAACAGAGGAAGTGTCCATGAAGAGGAAGGTGTCTGAAGTGTTTTTCCTCCTGGTAATCCATGTGTTTAAACTGATGTAATGAGATCAGATGGTTTTTATTAGATGGGGTTTGTTTTTTGGGTTTTGTTTTTGCCTGAGAGAATGTTTTCCTGTTTTTGTACAACCTCATATTAGAAAAAAATTGGGACATATCAGAAAAGGATAAATAAATGAAAAATGAACGAACAAATGAATGAATAAACGGCTTAATGCATTCCCATCTGAAGTATGAAGGTCGATGATGTCCAGCTTAGACTTGCTTCTTTGAAGCACTAAAATTAATCCAGATTTGTTGAATCATTTAAACATTTGCAGTGTAGTTGGAGAATTGTGAAAAACCCTACCAATCTTTTTCTTAAAGGTGCATTGCACAAGTTTGAATGTTAAATTCTATTCTTTTCTTTCCTCCACATGCTCTAACAGCTGCCTGATGTGTAGAATGAGCTGATCTTTCTTCACTGCGTTTGTCTCTAAAGGCCCTTTCAGATAGAACGCGTTTTTCGCCAAGTTCACCGCGGGGTAGGGCGCAGACTCGGCGGCAGACCCGGCGGCAGCAAACAGCAGGCGCGGCGCCCCGGTCCCCCCCCGTAGAGATGTACATCTCATGGTCGCAGCAAAGAGCTTTGCTCCAAGGGAGAGGAGGGAGACAGCAGCAGAAAAAGGGTGGGGGTCCACCTGATCCTGATAACAAGGCAGAACGTGGGGAGTTCAGGCTCGTCCGCGAGCGCATTCTTTCACACAGACCGCTTCCAGGTTTACTTCAGGCTGAACAATGACCACTTTTTTCCCTGAACTGGCCTCTCCTATTGGACGCGCAGGATGTCGTCCGCGCGCTGCGCCCGAGTGAAAAATGTTCACTCGAGCGCAGCGGCGTCAGCGCCACCGCGGCGCTGCGCCCACCTTGCGCGCCGCGGTGCTCCGCGGCATGGCGGAACGCGCGCCGCGGCGGACCACAACACAATGAATGGGTTTGCCGCCCCTCTGCGCTCCCTTCTCTAGGCCTTAATACTGTTTCTGTATGCTCAATGTCAGAGTTTCGGGTACAAGCCTCAAGGGGGCGCTTGAGGGGAGACGAAGAAACACAATTTGTGAAATTTTGGGGGAGCTCTGTAATACTGACACGAAGCATGTTGATTTCTCTCAGATTCACCGTAGCCTATATCATTCTGATGGTATAATTATTACGGCCACTGAAGCGTGGCGGCGCTGCAAGTTAAACGTCTCCTACATTATATAAGGGATGCCTGACGAGGTTTCCATTGACTTCGCAGAGGCAACCTCCCTCCCCTTTGAGTCAGGCAAATTCACACCTCCATGTCATCTAGCCTATTGATTTCTGATAGGACACCTTGAAGGGCATATTATACCATGGTCACTTACGAAATAAATAAATAACAAATCAATTCTTAATATATTAATGTTGTTTTTACCGTTAAAATGGTACATTTTTCACAAGAGGCGGCTGAGCGGACTATTTAACGTCTCTAGCTGTGATGCTGGCTGCCAGCTGTGGACACAGAACCTGCAGCTCGGTTGGTCTGCAGCTGATAACCAGGCCTGATCAGACATCTGAGTCGCCCTGAGCTCCGGAGGTTGTGGGTTGAACAATCATTGCTTATTATATTGTGTTTATATTGTGTATGGCTTGAGTTGTTATGCATCAGTATGCCTACAGTCTGTGTGGCAGCCAGGCTATCATATCAATTTTAATATCAGTTGGCATCATATTATTATTTGCAGATGACAAAACGATGCATAGGTTGGTCACATGATCGAAACAGTGCAGGCAAAACTTTTGGTTCTTAAGATCGAGGCAGAGTTGAGTAAACGGGCTCAAATGTAATATCCAGAGTGTAAACATCACCCCTTTTTGACGTTTGACTGAAGTCTAGCCCTCACAGGAAGACAAGATTCCCAGCGGTAACGTACTTCCAGTTTTTGTGAAAAAGATCTATAAGCGTCACTTCCGCTTGTTGCCAGAAGGGGGCACGCTTCTGGAAAAATCTGGAACTTGCGCTGTGCTCCTTTATGGGGCATTATTTTGAAACATTTGAATGATTTTCTCCTACATTTGCTGCAAAACAAAACTCTTCTGCTCATCTTTGCCTCTTTAAATCTCTTCTGATATTATTTTTTGTGCCAAACAAACTAACAATTGTTGGGTTGACATAACCTATTTGAATATGATCATTATTATTATCATTATTACTGCTTTTTGGAAGGTCTTTCAGGCCTAAAAGGCTAAATGAATGCATGTTAAGTTAAGTTTATGAGAAGAAAATGAAATATCTTGGGTACATCCTGTATGCAGTACAGAACATGCATAAAGCACAAAAGCACACTAAAATACCTTCTTTATGTATTTGTGTCCTGTGTGTAAATAGAGGTATAATTCCCCCCCCCATCCCCAAGTTACTGCTTTGAATATCTTTTGCTCTGTCTGGGTCTATTTTCTGCTTTGATCTCATTTGGCTTGTCCATTGTTTCATTTATTCTTTTCTGTCTTTTGTTCTTATAAGTGTGAGTTACTGGTTTTCTAAGTCTTGAACAGTCATTTGTTCTGTTTTAGGGTTTGGTCACGCACTATTTCAACAGCTGTCAACACCGGTTCTGGTTTTTGGCTCTTGTTCTATCCACAGTGATGAAGTCAACAAATTAAATTAGGAAGACAATTAAAGAAAGACCTTAAAATACAAAAGCGGAGCACAGAAAGCCTCACATCCGGGCAAACTTTTTTCTGTAATGAATATATTTAACACATTAAATAGGAAACAGGAAAAGATCTAAAACCTGTGGATGGTCAGAATGTTGTGAATATGGAGCGGGTAATGATGGTCACAACCCGAGAGGGAGCGGGGGATTGAGAAAACGTCTGTAGAACATGTGAGGTATGGAAATCAGTCACAGCAGCTTTCAGATATTGCTCAGCTAATATAAACTGTTGTGACAACGTGTTGTAAGAAAACACTGACTTTGGCTTCACGTCACTAATGTACTGTGAAAATGGCACATGGCGCACTTATGGCTCCCTGTCATGGGTTCATATGAGTCTAAGATATAGAAATTGACCTTTATCTGAGATTCCTGTTGCATCAACAGACTAATAAAGTCTTCATTCTTATGTGTTTAAAGTCTGAAAGGGCTTAAATACCTAATTAAAAAACCCCTCAAAGTTTGCCTGTAACTATACTCATTCATTTAAAATGAATTAGACTTCATAGCTTGCTGCTTCGACAGTATGAACTGTTCAATCATGCACTCAGTGCAATAATTAAATATTATTGTGATGATTAAGCATCAGCATGATACAGCAGAATAACTACTTCAAGAGAGAGTATTCTTTACCATCTAAATCTGCTTGCTGTAATTAAGTTTGGAAGTAAACACATCTGAGGTCACTCTAGCGTGTTTTGGTGCACTCGAAGAGGCTGGGTGTCAAACACACCATCCTTCAAATGCCAAACTTTCAAAACACCGGCTGCTTGTCCTTTTCTGTCTAAGTGTCTGCACTCAGTGAGAGCTGCTGATGTTGTAGTGTAAAGTGATTTACAGTAGTGTGGAAAGGCTCTGGTTTTAAGAGGAGACCGGGTGCGGGGTGACACGTTATGAAGAGGAGTAGTATGTGCAGCAGATGGGTGGGGGAAGTCGCCTCTGATGAATGCACATGACTCCTGCCCATAAATACCCATAAACACTGCTACCGTGCATATGAAACCAAGTGTTAGATGTCTGTTTGTGGGTGACACGAGCTCATCTGTATATATTTGTCGGTGTGTTTGTGATATATAACCGTAATATTAACCAGTGGAGCATCTCCAGATTTGCTCTCTAAAAATGCTGAGCGTTTAGTGACATGCAATTTCTTGGTAACGGGCGTTGCTGCGCGGGACGTTTGCTAAGTTAGGACACATCTGTCTATGTTCACACACAGATACAGCTGAGATTTATGAACATGTTTCTAGGAAATAGGAAGCTGGCTCAACAATTTCTCATTCAACTCATGTTACAACTTAAAAAAACAACAACAACAAAAAAAAAACACAAAATAAAAGGAAGTCAGATTCAGTTTAAGTTGAGTTTAGGTTTTTAAAAAAATAAAGTGTAACAGAGTGCAGAGCAGCATGAGAAAATCTCCTCATATGGAAATGTAATCATTTGTTGCAACATACATCTCTAAATGTTTCATTACATTATAAACACAATATCCAACAATAACATTCATATTCTGAGTGCAGAACTGTTTGTGACTGGTGTCTTAACAAATAAATCACACACAATCAAATGCCCACACACTGATATAGGAGCTATTACACAAGTCATGTGTGAAGGAAAAGGCAAAGGAGAAGTTGAACTGGTCAGCTTGCTAGCAGTAGCTGCGGAGCTAATACAAGTTACACACATACAGCTGAGCTGTAAGTGAGCAGCAGCAATACATTAAGCTGCAAGTTAAACTGGTCACATGTCCTTTGTGTTGGGGTTTAAGTGCAATAGTGATTAAAGCATTTGTTAAATGATAAATTGTAACACAAAGTGATTTCTTATGTATGTTGGAGCATAGTCAATTTTTATACAGTATGTTTCGTGTTTGTGCTTGTTGGAACATGTCAGAGACAGATAATTTGTACAGAGAAACGCTGAAATATAAATTGTACTGTTGATTTAATTCATATAAACTAAAGAGTAAAAACCATGTCTTCTTTGTTTTCCAGCTTTATCTGCTGTCAAAGTGTCCTGGACCTTGATAACCACATGCAGCATGTAAGAAAATGTATGGGTAGCCAGTTTTGGTCAGATAAATATCGGCATTTGAGGAACATTTTCAAACAGGCAGCTGCACTTTCATGACACTGTAATTGAATATGACTGGATGGTTACTGGAGCCGCACATAATGTAGAAAACAAGACAAATATTCATTGTTTTGTAGATATTTGAGCTTCTGTTGGCATAATTATAAGGGTTAGTTCGGGTCAGATACATTTGTATGGTAAAAGCAGATTTTGATCTTGAACTTCTCAGCAGGGGTTGCTATACGTTGGTTCAGTGGGGGTCAGGGTGAAGCGCTTGGGCTGTGATGGTCACAGTATGTCCTGTCCTGGCCCCTCTTCTCCGACGAGGGCCTTCTTGCTGACAGTGGAATGACATCACCAGGGGGGCCCTTTGTACCCCTTTTTGGGAGCATGGAAATTTTGCACACAAAGGCTGCGTGGCGCTCCTATCTCCACATCTGAGTGGACGCAGCACTTTTGAAAATCCCTAACAAGATTAAACCGTGGCGCAATCAGCTGTCAGTCTACACACACTAGCTGCTTCTCAGAACTCACATAGGACGTAGGCCATGCAGTTTTAACTGAGCACGCAAATAGCTCATGAAAACTGCAGTGGGAAGGATGGAAGGATACTTTTACCAGGACAGGAGCGTTATTTGAATACTATAACTAAAAAAATACTTATATTGTTTTAAGTTTTCTCTTCATTTTATTGCCATTTTAGACTGAGAGCCTAAATAAAGACTTAAATGTTAGAGATATGCACAATGCCTTCAGAAAATCTGTCAGTCACAAAAAACAGGGTTTATTCCTTTTTGTTTTAAAAGAATAGTTCACCAACATCATTCATCTTCAGTCGGCTTGACTACTGTAACAGCGTCTTTACTGGTCTACCTAAAAAATCAGTTAAACAGCTGCAGCTCATTCAGAACTCTGCTGCCCGAGTTCTCACAAAGACCAGAAAAGTGGACCACATCAGTCCAGTTTTGAGGTCTTTACAGTGGCTGCCAGTCCATCAGAGAATAGACTTTAAAGTTCTGCTGCTGGTCTATAAAGCTCTGAATGGTTTAGGCCCAAAATACATCAGTGACCTCTTGACCCAGTATGAACCTACTAGACCCCTCAGGTCATCTGGATCCGGTCTTTTATCAGTTCCCAGAGTCAGAACCAGACATGGAGAAGCTGCGTTCAGCTTCTATGCTCCACATGTCTGGAACAAACTCCCAGAAAGTCTCAGATCAGCTGAAACACTTAGTTTATTTAAATCCAAGCTGAAGACCCACCTGTTCTCAGCTGCTTTTACGTAGATTTTATTCAAAAGTTAAAATCCGCACGTCTCTGTATTCTCTCTTTTTAATCTTAAATGCTTTTAATTTTGAATCATGCTTCTAATTGTTTTTTTCTCCCTTTTGCTTATAATGTTTTATGTAAAGCACTTTGAATTGTTCTGTACATGAAATGTGCTATACAAATAAACTTGCCTTGCCTGCCAACAGAATGATTTAACTTTATTTTCCACTTACCCCATTTTATGAAAGTTGGCGGAAAAAGAGAAGCCTTCCTGATCGCCGGCTGCATTTGAGATATTAAAAAAGTGCTCCAGAGTCTTGCTCACCATGAGGGTAAGTGGAAAATAAAGTTAAAGGGACTTAAGGCAAAATTAAGAAATGAAACTTGCAACTGGCGCTTCAGGTAACTGCAGCCACGAGCCAAGCCGTCACAGGAGCGTGCACAAACTGAAGCTATAATGTTGTTTCCTAACCTTTTTCTTCGTAGTTACACTTTTTAGTGTCTTTCAGTTGATCTGGATCGTTTGCTGACAGCAGAAGAATCCATAACTATTGCTTACAGTGTTTGAATTTACCGCGACCATCTTCTTCCTGTATCAAAACTGCGGATGTAGCGTCATTTGACGTCACGTCTGCAGGGCAGCGCGGGAAATTCGGACACAGAATTGCAGCGCATTTTGAAGCACAAAGCCTGTTCAAGGCAACGGAGAGGGACGTGGGTGGAAATGTTAATTTTGGTTTTTAGTGCTTCATCACCCATTAGTATAAAAAAAATGGACATGCATGTTTGGTTTTTTTAAAATTCCTGCCTCTAGTCCCTTTAAATCCTTCTGTGGGTGAACTATTCCTTTAACATGGAAGTTATTACCAAACTGCTTAAGAGAACCAAGTAATGTCAAATTTGAGATGGCAGTCTCCTCAAATCTGTCTCTCTATTCTAAAGCTGGTGTAATGCACTTCTCACATCAGCATAAGAAGAACTTGAATCATGCTCTGCCAGGTCTGATAGACATCCACCCCTGGGTATTCACAGCCTCGTAGCTTGGCTGTAAAGCTGCTGTAAAGGTGACCAAGCTCACCTTTAAGCTGACTCAGGATGATCTATGAATATGTTTCTAGGACTATGAAAATAGCTTTGGTTTGTCAAAGCACAAACTATTGCACATTCTGGCCAAACAAACAATGTCAAGGGTCAGATGTAGATATATTTTTTTCATTCTTACAGCTCTTAGCTCCTGCGCTCTATAACAACAAGTGGCACAAGCATTGCACCTAATATCTCATTTTTGCACAGCCATGCAAGCACAATTAGTTTAAAAAAGAAAAGGTTGTTCTTTAAAGGGGATGGAACTTTTGAGGATACACACTTGATGAAAAAAGCCTGAGAGGCACTCATCTACAGGGCATTTGCTATAGGTTCTCATGGCCTGCTGGACCAATAGATTCACATACATCCTAAATCAGTACGCCCTTGAGACCTGCTGACTACATGTGAAATAAGGCCTTACAAGTGGGATCCTTTGTCCTCTTTTATTTCAAAGAAATGTCTTCCGTGTGCTGGTACAGGTAACCTTTGTGATAATCCCCAGAAACACACAAGTAACGGTTGTTACTGGTGGAGCAGATGTGGTCCAACATTATCGGAACATTTCCTCAGAGTAACTCACAAATCAAAGACACGATGTAAATAAGTTTTCTGTCTCTGTGTAGCATCACATGGTAAGAATTTGTGTCAGAGTATTGCCTTGTGGAGTCTATCTCAGCCTTGCTGTGGAGTTTTCATTCTCTTCACATACAGGCAGCCAACAGCTGTGAGGCTGGTTCTCCATGATATGGCCCATCTCGTCTTATCATGTAAATTTCAATTTTACAGACTCTGACTTCACAGTGAGCTACATGTCAAGAGCCAGTGTGGTGCAACATTCAACAACAGACATAAATATTAAAATGGGCCGATGTAAAATTCAGGGAGTGTGCAAGCTCATGCTGCACTTCACAAATGCCAGCTTTGATCGTATACCTGGTTACCATAACTTCATAGTTATCTCTCGCTGCACACAGCTGAACAGTCAACATCCACAAACAGCGCATGAAATACGCAACTACTGGGCTAATAAAAAGACGAATCTAATAAATGTATAAAGCGATATTCAACCAACCCCTTATATCAGAATTTTATATTCAATGAGACAATTCTTGCCCCCATATGGCACAAACCTCCACAGGGCTGTTTTTAATTGAAATCATCTTCCTTGAAATTAAACATGTACATGCAACACTCTGCCAAAAGGAAGCTGATTAGCTCGATTGCTGTTCAATACTCATTTACTTCTGGATGACTGCTTTTGTGTTTGTGTGCTCCTACCATAAACATGGAACATCTGCATGCATAAATATCATGCGCTTACATGATTGTACGCATTCATTAGATTGAAAACCTTTTGAATGGCTATTAACAAGAGATGACGTCTTTCAGAAATCAAGATTAAAGATGAAAGAAAATCCAATAAGCATGTAAGTGCAATTCATTAGAGGATGTTCTTGCCTTAATTGCATCATATCTCCAAGTTGGATGCATATAAGCTAATATAAATATGTAGGTGTACTCCATCTTAATTGAATAATCAGTTGAATTCGTAACAAATGAGTTTCAAGACAGCCTATTCCTTTTGTAAGTGAGACACTGAGGGAGTACGAGCTGACATGAAGACCTTAATGAGGTGGCCAAAACAATGCTAACACAAATAGGTCAGGTTTCCTTAATGAAGACAAAGGGCTGCCTTTATTAGTAAGGACATTTTTTATTGTAAAGAAAAAGGATGTCAGCAGGATCTTGGCTTAACTTGTTCACATTTCAGTCATGTTATGTAAAGGATTTCCACTCATCTCTGAATGCAGTTGAAGATGAAAACACAAAGTCTCATGAAAACACTATTTTCATGAGACTTTTATGACAAAGTGTTAAAGAAATCTGCTCCTGGGTCTCTTGCAGTTTAACCCGACAGTTTGAAGGTTAACACTGCAAAAAGCTTCAGGATCTAATCAGGGTCTTTGCATAGTAAAAAATAAATGAAGAACAAATTGGAAATGATTTCTGGTTAGTCTTTTATTTATGCACTTTACTTGCAGATCAGTGGGACTGAAACCAGCATGTGTTTGATATTCAAACATGGTGAAAATAAATAATATTCATTGGGGGATTTGGTTGTGATGTGCCTTGACGTTGATGCTGCATTTAACATAAAATGTGACAACAAATACAAAGAATGGGGGATTTGTCAAATTACTGCAAACAAGTATCTGACAAATCAAAGGCCTTGTAAAGCATAGTCGACCTCTTCACCCTGCTAACCCTGACACAGCCATGTATAGATTCAGCCGAGCAGGTCAGACTGGTGTCAAGCCCTGTGGTTCAGAGGTGAGCATAAAACCAGCGCTGTCCTAAAAATTAGACCAAACTAATTGTCCATTAGTCCACTTTAATTACAGCTAAATCAAAAGAAAGTCTGGTGCACCCGTTTCAGGGCCATGACACCAGTCATTGGAGGAGGGGGTGGTGGTGTCACGGGTAGAAAATTAGATTATGCATGCTGCAGCGCACTGGGCACAAAAGATAATTCCCAATTTAATTAACAAACAAAAACCCTTAGACAAGAAACATTCGCAGTGGTGGGCTTCAGCCTTCTGAAAAACAAAATTTTCTTTCTTTGATTTTTATGTGGCAATTCGTAAAAAGACTAGAGAAATATCTAAATAATTTACAAGGAAAATTAACATATTCATATTTATGTCTTGGTATCTGAATACACCACATTTTATGTCAATCAATGTAGCTTTGATTAAGCCACGTTTATCATTCAAGCTCGTCCCAAAGGTGAAAACTGACCCTTGTTAGGTTCCTCATTACTTAGGCTAAATCCCTGCACCAATGCGGGAATAGTGATTAGCATATTTTACATTAGCATATTACTATGCTTACAGCTAGTTAACAGTCTAGTTGACTCCCCACTGCAGCCTGTTAAGCTCTGTCAGCAACCTGGATCTCCATCTGCAAAGAGCAGACGCTCCCTTGCTCAAGAGCTTAGTGCTGTTGCTTTGATCACATAAATCCATGCCAATGGATGGACTCCACCTTTCTCTGTTTCTGCTGCTTTGTTGAGCCAACACTGGAAGACCAAGGGATTTGGTACCAACTCTTACTAACCCTAGGTTGGAATATACTGTAGAAATGCTTTGGTATCACCGCATCTCACTTCTGTACAGAAGAAGCAACAACATGCAAAGCACTTAACCTTTAAGATGTTGCAAGTGCACTTCAGTTTGTAGTGCACTTTCTCCTGAAAGTGCCCTCAGAAGGACGAGTAGAGGAGTGGCTTTGACATGCATGGAGCGGTTGGTTGCTGACCCTGATCTATGAATATACTCAGTTGTGCCTTGAATATTTTTTGCTGGTCGCATTCCTTATCTCCGCTCAAAGTTAGCTGCCCATGATTTGAGCCGCATGTGAGTGGGACAGCTAGAATATCATCTTGTAAGCAGTTCTTCAAAGTGTGGAATGCCTATTTTTGGCTGGACTGGTGCATTTTTCTGCATGGAAAAGAAAGTCAGCCCCTTCTGGCAGCAGTGTTGAGCAGTTGCAGCCATCTGTGAGGTGTTGCTGTTAGTAAGGACTCTTACTGTAAAACATCTGGCTGGTTTCATTAAATCAAGTTATTTGTGGCCACATAATTGTGAGACATGCTTCTTCTTTTGCTTTGCTTTTTTACCTGAATCCAGAGCGGCATATAGATTTACTGTTTATATAAACTGACTTTCTGGTGCTGAAACTCAAAGTCTTGTGCTTTAGATTGGGGGAAAACCCAAAAGTTTTAAATGGAAATACTTGCTATCATTAGCAGTTTTGCGTCAATATTGTGATTCATTTTGATCATGTTAAAGATGGTTTTAAGTTGTCTTTGTTTGTTAGATCAGAATATACTATTTTCCTGTTAATTAGTTATGAACAGATATATAGAGAGATCAGTGCATCTTTGTTTTTTGTTGATTTGCTTTTGCAACATGGAGAGAGCTCATATGCATATGTGAAAAAGTACATACTGTAAAACCAAGTACTTTAAGTTTGGATTGCTGTCAAAAATGTAGGCAATACTTTTGTCCTCATGAGGGGAACATTTTGGCACTATATCCTATTTGGTATAAGGTCCGCTGTTATTTGCCCGAGTAAAGCTTTTAACATTTAGCCAATTAGCATTAAATCAATGAATAGTGTCAACTCAGAGGGCTGTGTTGTTGCTTTCGAAGGACGGCATCTTTACATCTGCTTTCACTGATAGCCTCTATTTCTAAGCATATTCATAGACATTAACAGGAAATCCATGCTTTGTGTGGCTGGGATTGTGTGACACAAATTTAATTGTTTTTACCAGCTTGAGAGGGGGTCAGGGCCAGACCCCAAAATTTGTGAGCACACAGACCAAGCGCATAGACTATGCATGGGCCTGGATCAGTCTCAAGAAAGGGAAACAACATACACTACCAGAGAGTAAGGAGAAAAAGAATGGCATGGATGCTTGTCTTAATGAAAGACTAGAACTGAGATTACACACCCCTTTCAGACAACTTCAGTGATCACACATCCATAAATGTTTCCGTACAGTTCACCTAAAGCCGCCTGTATTGGAATAGCTACATATAGCTGCATGATCAGACACAGAAAACATGATTTCCTGTTCCATGACTTCAAAACAAATTCACTGTAATAACTTGGATACAAGGAAAATCTATAAAACATGTGGCTACCATCGGGACCCTATAAAATGAAAGCTGGAATGACAACATTCAATCATACTGTATAAATATGCACAAAACAAGCATAAATGAACAAGGAAAATATACCAAACTATACAGAAAATGCATTCTCCGTAAGATCTGCAGTGTGTCTTGAAGAGGATAATACCCACTGCTCAGGTGCTAAAGATAAACAACTTGGGGGTTTATTAAATTAACCAAGAAAACAGTGAAAGTCAGCACACACTTAAAAAAAAAAAAAAAAAGATTTTCTTACCTGAAATTTTCTTGTCGGGACACATTTAGACATTCAGAAGTAGAGATATTCAATGTTTCCCAGGTTGATTAAAAACAAACATTTGGGTGTGGGGAGCTTAAAACTTCACGATACAAGTAATTTTTTTTTATATCAGTGCTGCAGGATCAGATTGATGGAAAGATTGTGGGAGGTGAAAGGAGAGATTTAGATAGTACAGAAAAAAAATCTAAATCATGGATGAACAGAGAAATGTTAGAGAAAATCTGTTACCTGATAAAAACTTATGCTCATTGACATTACTCAGATATAAAGCGCTCCATTTTCTTTGTTGTACCAAACACTTTATATCACCACCACTTAAGTTTCAGACCTTTACTACTCTTAAACACAGATGGGTACGTTTAATGGCTGCAAGTACATATGTGAAATTGTAAATCTGTGCCTATAAGAGGGATTGAACGTTGACCCCTGAGACAACAGTAAGTACACTTAATACCAAGGATAACTGAGCAACATATGCTGGTGATATAATCTTAATGTAGACATCTAAATACACCTGCTTCAACAGCTTTGAGAAGGGATAACTACGTTTTAGATATATAGATGCAAGCAACACGTTTAGGTGTCTTGTCCTTCACAGTTTATGTAACAACTTGATGAATTCTCTTTGATAACGATATTGACGGAGAATAATGAATGAATTATAATTTACATCAAAGATCCCTTTAAATTCTTAAACTGCTACCAGTCAGAAGCAAATCCATTATCATGCACACTTTGAAGCCATGAACTATATGACCACATCCTCTCGTACACTCTTTGTAAAAGAGAAAGTCCATCAATCAAATTGTCCCTCAGGGGAGCTATGAAAGGGTTGACGTTACGCAAACAGTAATTTGACTCGTCCTGCCTCTAAAGTGTTGTCACGTTGTCTGCTTGTGCTGAGGTTCACAACGGGGGTTGACTAGGATTCCTACATCAATCTGGAATTGTCTCTTCGTTCAGGGAAGAGGGGCCTAATGGGAAAAAATGTACCACCTCATCACCACCTCACAGGGCTGCCATAATGGAGCATCCATGGTCATTAATAGAGCGTACCTCCCACCTCAAGAGTTCCTATTCAGTCTCTGTCATCATTCACGGCCATCACTTCCTCAGAATTTAATGGTTTTGGAGGTTCCTTTTATCCCATTGTCTCTCCGCTTCTGTGTCTCTTCCCCATTTAGGAGCCCAAACTAGAAGACGGGCCTGTTAGTTGGGTGTTGGGGCTGACCTCTGAACCTTTTCACTGGAGACTCCTTCAGCTTTGTTTTGGGCCTCTGTCCCCCTTGCCAAGGCAAATCAGACCTCAGGCGGGTCACGGAGAGAGGGAGCCACTGGGGGTCTCATTGTCTTCCCATTCACATCATAGATAAGTGGCACGGAGTGGACATCAGACGCTCCCTATAGCCACACACACTGAAGGGACAATTTCCACACAAAGTGACAGCTCCTATTGCGAGAGGAATGCATGTGAATCGTGAAGGTTCAAAGAAGCACGCCAACAAACCAACGACATGGGAGTATTTGATTGCCAAGTGCTATTTCTCCCTCTTTTGTCATCTCATGGCATTTATGCAACAATAAGAAAGATTACCGTCAAACTATTTATTGTAATGTAAAGTTCTTTAAATAGCAAACTTAATGCATTAGGAAAAAATCCATAAGAAGCTGTACATTACATTTTCCACCTGTGTAACTGAAAAATACTTGAGGAAATCAAGCAAGGATCCAGCAGGACCTACCATCGATGCCTTATTCTGCTTTTTGTGCTTTAGGGGGCAGGAGAGAACCAGAGGAAAAGACTGGCTGGACCGCACAGGCAGGGCTGTGGAGTCGGAGCGGACCTGTAGCTGGGGGCAAGATTAGGAGGCAGCTGAGAGGGGGCACGTGGCCACCATCCAGTACATATTCCCGCCATGGTCCGAGGCCAGGAGATGGGGATTAATACATCCTAAAGAGGACTTGGCATTGGCAAGTCACTGGCAGTCTGCATTTTATAGTCATCTTTCTGATGACAATGCAAGCTTAAATGCATGCAAATCAGGGTGCGAGGATTAATTTAGAGGATGATTATTAAAGCTCATACCTCACTCATTTACACACAAAATTATACAATCACCTTTTTGGACAGTTTGCAGGCTTTGCACATTCCCCGATCAACTCTCATTCGCTCATTTTTAAGTCAGTTACAGCATCTTGTTGTCCTCCTTGATACATTTTCTTATCACCCATTTTCTCATCTATTCTCCTTCAGTTATGTAGTGAGATTAGAGCAACAAAGCCTCCTATAGATCCATTGACCACTCATTTCATCAGCTCATCACAGGACATATTGCTGTTTTGTTTGACCAGTGAAAAGCAGCTTAAGAGGTTCATCCTTGGTAAAACCTGCTGAGAGTTAGAGCTGAACCTGAATAGCAGTCTGTAATAGACTTTCCAGTGTCTGGACGAGGTGCTTCTGATCTAAGTGTAACATAATCACGTCTGCAGACCTTGAAACTGGAAATGTCTGAGTGCCAGGTAAGTGAATGGGTCATTTCTGGCAAGGTTTATCAGTATCTGTTAAACAAGATGGAGGCAGGTGATAAAGCAGCAGCTGAGGGGTTTAAAGGCTTGAGTTAAAGTAAATCCCCATGAATCATCCTACATTTTATTTTCTTTCTCCAATAATATAAAGAGACACTTAGCTAAAAGTATGATTTTAGCCAAGAGAACTAAAAGTCAGTTTAGTCTTACATACATCATTTATCATATAAAAGCAAACAAGTCATCATGGGCTGATGACTTCATGGAAAGCATCAAACTCAATAAAATCTGAAACAGAACTCAGAACAAGAAAAACTGTCTCTAAATAAGTTTTTTTTTTTCTTTTTCTTCTTAATGAACCACGTGCAGGGAAAATCGTACACACTGAAGATAAACGGTTAGAAAGAGATAAATCCATATAAATGAGGTTTTTCCAATCAATACAGTCCTTAAAACTGGTCCCATGAAGTGATTTATAATAAAAAGAAATGTATCATAATATTGTGCTTTATTGTTCTGCACCATGGCAGAGCTTTTTTTTAAGGTGGAGGTGCACTCAAAATTTAAGGCTGTCTGGTTTGCCCAAAAGACATGTGAACATCATCTGACTTCTCAGTACCATTTGATAGTCTCATTAGTCTAAACGTAATAAAATCTATAAATTATAGTAATCAAAACCCCCACAAGAATGAATCGGTGATGCTTGTAGTATTGAACCAGCTCTGAAAATGGTCATTCACCAGTCTGGAAATTTTGTTCTTAACATAACAACAAACAAAAAAAGCCCCATCTATTGCAGTCATAGACACAATCGATGGGGGCTGGCTGGCAAACAGAGCAAATCCCCATACACTGCCATGTTAAAAAGGCCAACTTCATAACAACAACAAAAAAACATGTTTACAGTCTGGTTTAAAAATTAATTCTTAGTTTGATAGATCAAATTTACCTTCATGCCACCTGTGAGAGGGGTGATTTTTTTTTTTTTTTTTGTCACTCAACTGTTAACTTGTTATTTAATCTTGAAATAACTCCACCAGACCTCCACCAAGCAGCTCATATTCCCCTCATATTGTGATTCACACCTAAACTTTTATTGCTACGTGTCTTTTAGTAAATTTATTTCTGTTTATAAAGTTTAAACTGGAAGGTTCACAGTTCATACTTGGTACATTATAGAACTCATTGAGATCTTTCTTGTAAATTTTTTTTTTACCAAACACTGGGGCCATTTGTATATGCAAAAATTCCCAAAATTTGGCCTATCTCACAATGATAAAGAATCCTTCAAAAAATTCCTGGATCCAGAAGGTGATCTGGATCACCACCAAAATTTAGTGGGTTTGTCCTTGGGCTGAGGCACACGGCTGGTGAAAATTTCAAGTCAATCCGTCTGAAACTTTTTCCATAAAGTTGCTGACAGACAGACAAACCAATATCAAAAACATAACCTCCTCAGCAGAGTTAATAATTAGGGGCGTGCCCTTCAGAGTGACAGGCGGCAGACCAGATGCCGGTCTGCAAGCCAGTGGCTACTGTTTGCCTATCGCCTACTTGTTTGCTCTCAGGAAGGCCTCAGCCTGTAGCAGAGTAGCACAACAGGGTTTTTTAGCCAGCTACAGCAAGTCCAAGCATGCCTTACTTTTCAGCCAGAGGGGTTAATCTTCATTAGCTCCTGTTACAATAGTTTAAAGTTAGCTTGGTTAGCATTCAGCCCAGAGTAAGGATGTGTCACGATTCACCCACCAGCCCAACTTTTTAGTCCTACCCCTAAATTTTGCGTGTTCCCGTGAAGGTAGTGTGTCCCAATCCCTCTTTCCATGTAGGGGTAGTAGACATAACAAGGGGTTGGGGGTATGAATCTAGCCCTTCAGAGCGAGGGACATCAGGTGCTGACTTGCTGAGGAGGGGCAGAGAAAAGGGAACGACAGCAACCACTGGACTCAGAGAAGAAAACTCACAAATGTACATATTACACAGTTGTTCATAGCGTTAGCCAGACAAGCCACGCTAGCTAGGCTAAATTGGGGCGGCTCAGGTGGTAGAGCAGGTCGGCCAACGATCAAAGGATCAGCGGTTCGAATCCCAATCCCCCAGCCATCTGTCGTTGTGTCCTTGGACAAGACACCCAACCCCCCCTTGCCTCCAGTGATGCCTCGCTGGTGAATGAATGTGTGTGAATGTTTCCAGTGGTGGTTGGAAGGGCCGTAGGTGCAAAATGGCTGCCACGCCTCTGTCATCACCAAGTATAAATGAGGAGTGAAAGAGTAGTGGACCTACTGTAGGTGCTTTGAGTGCCCTGCAAGAAAAAGCGCAATATAAATCTAATCCATTATTATTATTTTAAAATACTGATGAAAAGCATGTGAAGGCTTTTCAGCAGTTTACAAGAGACAACAGTCGTCATGGCGACTTCTTCCCCGTCTGGTTGTTTTGTGTATCAGTCAACCAAAGCATGATGAATGATGAAAACAAGAAAGACGACCGCAACTTTTAACTCTGTAGTGGTAGTGGGCGAGGGCTAGTGGTAGTAAGTAAGGGTTAGTGGTTGAAAGTAGGGGGAACAATGGGATTGGGCTTAAGTTGGCTGTCAATCATTTGTCCTGAGGCTGCTCTTTGCCCATTTTTGTATTTTCTGGGATTGATGACACACACAACACGCCAAAGATGTAGATGGTGGGAACACCAACTGGCTTTACTTTTAGCGCTTTAGAAATCAATGGGTCATTTGAGCGGAAGGTTTGTCCTCTTTTTAACGGTCTATGCAATTTTCTCATGGCAGATGAAGCTTCTTGAATGCCCCCTATTGACAGCTAAACTCCCATACTGTGAGCTCTCTCCAGCCAGTAAGATAGTCTTATCTTGACTCTTGCCTTTTCTCTTGTTCCATTCCTTCCTCTCTTTCTTTTCCTCTCTCCCTCTGAGCATGTTTTCTTGCATTTCTTAAATCTGCCGTGGTGCACATTCAAAACACCTGGTGCATTTATATCCGTTTTCTAACACATGATGCAATGTCAAACCAAAACTTGGCTGCAACGTCACGTTTTGATCTTGGATGGAAGAGTTGCATAGCGCAGTTTCTCAACCTACGGACGTCGCTGGGCAATAACAGCTTGAGAAATTTGCTTTATAAATATTCATGTGCCTCCAAAACGAGTCAGAAATGCATATTTTTAAGGTCGAAAAGTTACATTGAGGGTCTTTAAGATGTGTCTGTTGTGAGGAAAAGTTTAATTGCAGTTAACTTCACATTTATCTTATTTTGTAGCCAGTTTAGTGTTTACCTAAATCTTCTTCTTTTTTTTTTTTTTTAATGCAGCAAGGTTTTTATGGGACAAGGACCACCAAACTTCATTCAAATGTGCCGTTACCAGCTGGGCCTTGAACTTGTGGGTGAATGAAAACTTTGACTCATGAACATGAGGGATTCTCTGAAGACTGTATGGAGAGTTCTGGAGTCGCAGTACTTCACAGTATTTGCTCTTGAATTTCAGTCTGAGATTTTCTGTTGGAGATTCCTTTTTATAGATGGAAATATTACAAATTGGCACCTGCTGACTGCACAGGAGGTGACATATAAAAAAAAATGGAAATCATTGTTTTGTTTATAACACATAAAAATGGCAGATGAAACTTCTTGAATGTTCTCATGTTGATGTCAATACAACTTGTGTCTCAACTTACAGTAGCCCCGTGACATTGTTAAGAGAGAGTGGAAGGCAGACAGGTCACAAAAGATTATGAAACAGCAACAGCACATCGTCAGCCTGTCAGCTTACATTTAACATTGAGTTTGCTAGTAAGCACATTTAGCAAATAAATGTTCAAAAAATGAACCTTTACATTTACATCATCTCCTTCAGCATTCTTCTGGAGATATTATAGCCAACAAGAAAATGTCCACAAGAAATCTGGTGCAAATGATTGTTCTCACATACTGGATAGGAGGCACGTTTCTACACAAAAATTCAAGGCTCCTGTGTATCTGTGAAAACTGCGAAACTGAGATTGTAGTGGAAAACAGTTGTCTACCTCTTCTCACAGAGACTGAACAACAACATTGTGGGAAAATGTTGCCTTTTTTTCTGCTATTGTTCAACTTTTCATAATCACTGAATAAACAGATACAATATTTCTGCATGTACATGTATCTACTGTAGATAAACCTTTAATGCAGATAATCTACATTGAAGGCTAATGGGCAAAAATATAGGCCATATAAACTATAAAACAGGTGTCAAACTTAATTTCTTTATGTTGGTCCTCATAATATTTCCACCAGTTATTCTATCATATGTTTTACAGGTAGTTTTGTGCAACTTGAATATGGTAAACATAGATCTAGTAATAATTTGAAATAATGCAAACTGTGTTCATGTCAAAACAGCATAAAGAAAGACCAAAAAGCACGAGAAAAACTATGTATATTATAACTAAAGTATATTGTACCTAAAAGATTCTATATGAATATTTGGGGTAAAAAAAGAAAAAAAAAGAAAAGAAAAACCTTTAATTTAATCTATGTCAAAGTCCTTGCAATGTTGACAACAAAACAAATAACTGTAGTTAACATACATGTTTCCAAAGTTATTAAAAATTTAAACAACAAGAGGTCATCTGGAATAAAATGAAGCAGGCATGAATCATGGTACACTTTGTATAAATAATCCAACAGTGTAATCATGTAAGTGAGTCAGTGGGACGAGCAGATGGGGAACAAGTCGACAGTTCTGGGAGCAGCAGGCTTTTTCTTTTCATATATTTTCCCTCACAGGCTTTAGTGGCTTAAAGGAGATCAATTGAACACTGAGGTGCCTCACTTCGCCCCCTCTCCTCTGCCTTGTTGCCACGCCGACGTCATGGAATGTGTGATGCCATTGACAGAGCACACACAGACAACATGCTCTCACCTGGTTTCTGTGGCAACCAAACCACAGCAGTTTCCTCATCCCTATGTCGCAAGTTCTGTTCAGTGAAGGGCCTCATGCATACCTAGAAAACACAGGAAAATCAAAAAGAGCAGCATGCAGGCTTCATGTGCCATCCGGGCTGTGATGGACAACAATAGCTTTTTCTCGGGTTATCTCTTTTTTCATCTTGAGTCCTGTTTTTGCCTGTGTGACTTACAACAGCTAAAGTTAAATGTTCTGCACTGTTCACTGACAGCTTTCTTCACAGATCAAAGTAACATTTCTGGTTGGAGGGAGTAAAATGTAACTGCTTTTCATTGTTAAGTCCTTATAAGCTTCATGTTTCACAGACTACGAGAAGCAAACATGTTGTGTTGGTGACTTTTAATTAAAGCTTTTGATGTTAAAAAATAATGTGTGCAAAGAGATGATCATGATCCAGTAGTAATTAAATAATTTTCTAACACGCGTTATCTGGCACTGTCCCTGTGAAGATTTTTCATGAGCAAGAAAGTATGGAATTATTGTCATTTTATATTCTCGCACACACAATTCATCCACAATTAAATACTAGATATGTTTGGCTGTAAATGTCAGAAAAAAACACATTCTTTTTAAATTTCTGGATATTTTTCCAACAAATATCAATAGTGGAGCGCATTGAAATTTATAGATAACCTTAATTGAGATGTTCAGGGAATAGTTAAAAATTTTGGGAAATATGCTTTTGTCTTTTCTTGCAGACGAGAATCATTTAATGATGATATACTAAAAGAATTGGAGTATAAGGTTCATTACTGTTTTTTTTCATAAGGATACGTGGTGAGCTACTGCTCAAAAATGGCTTTACAATGTTCATTTTTCAGGAAGAAAAAAAATCATCTAAACAGATTTTCACAGGAAATATCACAAAGGTCTAAGCATACAATAGGATTACAGTGACCTAATAAGATATTTTAAAAGAGTGATGACATAGCAGTTAAAAACTAGTTTATGTTGTTGCATTACTGCATATGAAAACTCAAAAGCATTACAGCGGGATGTTTTAAACCAGACCCACCCCAACAGGGCGAGCACCCCCCACCATTAGCACCCATCCACCAAAACACAGCCCAGCAAAGCAACGCTAGCAACAATAGTTAGGTCATTAAAAAAAATTTAATTTAAATTTAATTTATTGTATGTTTTGGCCCCCCCCCTCCCTTTCGTTTCTTTTTTTTTTTTTTTTTATTTTTTTACCAATGTTTTTTTTCCCTTCTCCTAGGTCAGGGAGGGGGGGGGGAGGGGGCGGAGGGGGTGTGGGAGGAGGGGGGGGGGGGGGGGCCTTGTTTGTGTGTTTTTTTGTATTGATTAATTTATTTAAGTAGATTGATTGCCTGCTGTTTTCATTTTTTTTAGAGAAGAAAAAGCAGACGACAAAAAAAATTTTTTTTTTCCTCTTCCTTCATCTCCTCCTCATCACAAATATTTTTTTTTTCCCCCAAACCCCAAAAAATGAAATTTGATGTCATGGCACCTTTAAAAAGTCTCTTTCCCAGCCACTTTCATAGGTATTAAACAAAAGTGTAACCTTAGGTGTGACTGAACTACAGATTTCATGTACATATTTCACTTGTGCATTGTGTTTCAAAAGCATTTTTGCATATTTTCATGATTAAATTGATATTTAATTTTTGTGTATTCTATTTACTATCATTCATTTTGCTGTAAATGTAGATTATGAAAAAATTGGTGAGCGTTTGTCTTGTGACATTGATCATGGAATCAGATGGAGTCTGATAGGCAATCATCGTATTACCTTTGAATGAGCTTTATTCAAACCATGCAGGTCCATCTCCAAACCTTCACCATGTTGCACTCTTACTACAGTAGCCCTAAAGGACCAAAATAATCAACAGCTTGAAAAGGCCCTTTACAATTAGCTGCTTACAATCTCCAACTGATGCCACTCAATGCCACCAAACCCTGTGCACTGGGTCTATAATTAGTAGCATTAAAAGAGTCAGAGCCTGTTCCCTCATTTACTACCTTTGTTTACTTACTGTCTGTTTTGTGTTTGGGGTGCAGACATCTTAAGTTGCATGAGTCCTTTTGTTTAAAGGGGTAATAGAAATAAAGTTTGAACAATTAGGAGGTGTAGAGGTTTGCTGTGCTGCATTTCTCTGCAGAAACAACTCTATTGCATCTCCCTTTGTTCTTCTTTACTCATAAAACTTTACAATCATAGTGATCAGTTTAAAAGTGTGAGTGAAATGCTTATTTGTCCTTTTAAATATAACTAGAGAACAAGGTAAATAATACTCTATTGCTGATTATTCATCTTATTTAAAGTCTTTGTCTCATGCTCACATCATTGCTGTAGGACACAAATGCAGGCACATAGGCAGAGATAGATAAGGGATGAATGAAAATTAAAAAGGTGAAAAAGAGAGTGAGAGAGAGAGAGAGAGAGAGAGAGAGAAAAAGATCCCACGGGGCAAAGAAAACCAGGTATACACAGAGTATGAAGCTTTGGGGAGCATTTACATTCTGGCTAGTCCACTTCCACGGATAGTCTGCTACATTTGGCGCAGTGTTAACACCAACTGCATTCTGGTGCGCATCAATCCTGGTCTGCCTGAAACCCAGGCAAATGAACTATCCATCATAGGGAAGTGATGTAGGCCTACTGTAGAGTATTGTTTGGGTAGGAGGAAAAACAAAGGCAACACCGTGTGTTCAAAGAAGCAAAACAACAGCGAAAGGACATTGGAGAATGTCTTGTGGACAGACATGGAGTTATGATGAGAAGCAGAAAGATTTCCACTTTCACTCTTGGCCAGTCACGGAGCTTGGTTTTCTTCTTCCTGGTTTTTCATCAGTGTTTTTTGGGGAGTATTGCCCCTTATCGAGCAGAGCACGGTTGTTTAGTTCTTGGTTATTTTAACCACTGGTTAACCCCTAATGGATGGTTGAACCCTGTCGTTAGCTAACGGAACGTTGAATATACCTATGTTGTTCAAAACATGGTTAGTCATGCCATCAGCAAAGTTAACAGTGTGGTTAGTGTCACTGTTTAGCTCCATTATATCCCATAATTCCCCATTTGCTCACTTCCGGTATTACAAAAAATGGATTACCAAACATTTCCTTGCGCTCTCAGGAAAAAGAAAAAGCAAAAATTTCTCAGCTGATGGAGAATATGACATAATATAGCCTAATATTTATCATTTTTATTTATTTAGTTTATTTATTTTTGTTTAGTTATTTACTTCATTAGAATAATCCCCAATGCCAAAATCAAGCCCATAATTAACTCTTTCCTTCTCTGAACTGGCATAATGAACACAGCGTTAGCAATAACACAGTTTTGAGAGGTAACCAGTAGCTGCGTTTACATGGACCCAAATAGACCGATTGCTTTCGGTTCAAAAGCTCTTTCGGAATTAAAATGATCCATGTAAACGCCTCTTTCCGAATGAAAAATGCCGAACCGAATGAATTTTCTTTCGGTTTCACGGGGGTAGAATATTCCTTTCCCCAAACCGAACGGGGTATCATGTAAACGCTGAATCGGAAAGTTGTGAGGTTGCACTCTTACAGCGCATGCTTCGACGAGACGTCAACGTGAAACAAGTGACGTTTCCTTACTTTGACAGATGGCTGTGAACGATGTAATTCCTTGGACAGCGAGAAAGTTTGTTTTTAACTCTCTACAGCTTTTCTTCTTGGTTGTTTCCAGTAGGAGCTCATGAGGATCAGCTGCTGCTTCATTAACGTCCTGCAGAAACCACGACTGTGACGATCAGCTGTTTGTAGACCTCCATCTTTAATATATAACGTGATTTACATCATTCTGCGCATGTCAGGCAGGATTATTCTGAATGAATATTGGCGCATGCACACGCCAGATCCGAATGTATTAGTTCCCATGTAAACAGCTGCCCTAAAATCCTCAATCAGAATGATTTCAATCCGAAAGGGAAAAAAGTCTCCATGTAAACGTGCCCACTGTTAAAAATTTAGGGGCGGTCCCTCGGTGCGTTAACTTCAATGTCAATATAAACGAGTCTTGAACAACAAAATAATGGGACTGTTAAAGTTAATGGCTGGTTAAATGTATTTAACAGTTAGTTAAAAAGTAACCGAGTATTGAAAAACTGGGCCCAACTATGGCAGTTTAACCAGGCGGTTTGGTTCGCTTCTGTTTCGGGTAGTATGGACACAAACCAAACCAAAGAAAGGTGTGAAATTTTTCAGAAATTCTAGCACAAGTCCCCGACCTAACCTGGTGTGAATGCACCCTTATTCTCAGAATAAATGGCTGCTTAACCTATACAATCACACAAAAGGCATCATTCAACTGACTTTGGCCACCTCTCTTCTGAACATTGTTTAAAGAAAGAAATGCTGTACTATACCAAAGCGCTAATCTGGCTTAGACTGACAAACAGCTGGTGATGGCAGTTAATCAAGCCCTTTCTTTCTCTGGCTGTTGACGCACGGCTCCGTTTGACTTCTAATAATACAGACTCACATTGTCCAGGCACACTCTGCGTGCACTCACACGGGCTCTCACACGCTTGCTACACTCGGACTAGTCGGCACATCGCCAGGCCTTATGGGTAACTGGCAGGGCTGGTGATTTCCATGGCAACGGGAATGTTGGCCCTGGCAAGAGCCAAGAGAGCAGCTGGTAGGTAGTGGCAGATTAGTCTTCGAACAGATTTACAGCCAGTCAAGTACTGCATGCCCTTTGAACAGAGGAAGAAATTATAAAGGAGCCATTAGAGTGAAAGAAAACAAAGAGGGGATTGGAGAGCAACTGAGTGAATCCACCGACTGAAAGAAGCAGAAACCTTCTTCTGATTGATCTGCCAGCTAGCTGGAGCTGTTGAGTGGAAGTGAAGACCCTGTGGCTTCAAGCAAATAATCAAAAAGGAGCTGTGGCTTTCTGAGCAACACAAGACGCTGGCTTGTTCTGCTGTGATCAATTTCAGGCTGATTTATGACCAATTTTGACTATTTCTAGTACTTTGTGTTCTATTGGTTTCAATATCACATTAATTGAATTGTGTACTCATCTTAATTTGCCTTTTGTTCAAATTCAGAGAAAACAAAGCAAAGATATCAACATGTGTTTATGCATGGTTTAAAGAGATCAATAAAATTTACTTAAAACGGAAGCTTTTCTTCATTTTCATTAACAACTGACTCTAATGTTATGAGTAGCCTATTTATTGTGATTTTATGTAATGGAGGTGATTACAGAACATTACACAACAGCACTGAACACAACAGAAAGCCTTCAAATTTTCAGAAAACTCACACACAGGCACAAAATTATGGATTCAGTTTAGAGTTATTAAGATTTTGCAGTTGTCCAATCTGTGTCAAAGTGGCCGCAGTTTAAACGGTCATACCATTTCATCCGATTTTGACGTCAGAAGTGAGACAGATGTCTTATTTCTGCGCCAAAGGAGACGGGATATGACGAGATCAAATGTAAACTTTAGACAGAGCAACGTTATGTCATTTTTTATTTTTCTGGATGCACATCAACTTCCAAACTGAAAAGCCACTTTTAGACTTGCATTGAGGAACATTTGTGGTAAAGTGTAGCATATTTGTGGGTAGCATCTAGATTTACCTCCATAAACACAGTGTGCCATGTATGATGTCATATCTTTCTTTGTGCATGCAGGCCACTTCAGAGCTGTGTACAGTCTGATGGAGACTGCATGTAAATGATAGTATGAATGACCACATAAACAAATCAGATTTTGGTAAAAAAAAAAAAAGAAAGAAAAAAAGATTGGATATGGGCATCAAGACCTGCCATGTGAACATATGTAGCCTCTGGGTTGCAGGTGGTTGCAGGATATTTGTCCTTTTTACACGTCTATATGATTGGATGGTGACAAATCAACCTGTTTAATCAGAGAGAAGATGACTTCCTGTCCTCCCGTACCTTTGCAGAAGAGGCGTAAAGATGGATGATGATGCAACTACTTCTGTGACAAAATGAATGTGATGAAGTTGATCACATTATCAGATAAAGTGATATTAGTCAGTCCAAGTCTTGAGCAGCAGGTGCTGTGGACTCTTTCTGCAAACCAGCACTGTCACCGTCGCCCAGCTGTTGCAGGGAATGGGAGGTGCTCTGCTTTATAGGGCAAGCGCACCGTATTAGCATCTATTGCAATGTAAACATTTGATTTTTCCATTCATTCATTGGGAGTTCAGGCACGAGTGCTGCTAAGGAAAACATGCTGGAAAGGAAAGCGGATTTACAGAGAACCAGCCTTGCATTCTCTAGCGAGGCCAGAGAACACTGATATCTCCAGAAAATTGCCACAATAGATTATGTTGATCCTTATTTTCTCTTTAAAAATTACAAATCCCTGGAAGACCATGTCTAATTTACAAACGGATGGGAGCAGGACTTGCAACTCTTTAAACCAGATAATGACAACACAGGAATTTGCTCACATGAAGCTAAACTTCTGAGGCGAGCTGTAGGTAACTTACATTAGCCACAGCAGATATTGTTTCCAATGCTGATGTTTTGATCTTAATCCTTAGATGAGTTACATAAAGTATTATTCCGAAATTACTCACATTTTGCTCACAGGTATGTTTAGCTAAACTTCAAATCTTTCACTTTAGAGTTACATTAGCTATGATTGTGACTGTATACAGATATACACATTTGTAGTACTGTATGTTTCGGTCATGTCAATCTATGTCTGTGGGTATTGAAGCCAGTAGCACATTTTCATTGCTCGAGATATGAAGAGTTCATTTGCAAAAACAAACACCATTTAGAAAAAATGGAGTAAACTGCTTTTGCAAGTAAACTCTTCATATATTGTTAAATGTTATGCTTGTCTGTTGAGCTGCTGCAATCCAAGCGTGCATTTCTTATGTCTGACATTTAGCAACCTTTTTTTCTTACTCCAAGCAGGAAAGCTGTGATAAGTAGCTTAAGTTCTCTTCTCTCCTTTTGTATTATGTGAGGTGCTGAACCATCTGATAATATATAGCAATGTAAACCATTTTTGTGGTCTAAATTCCCCTAAAAGTCTTTGTTTTGAACCGATTGCAATAGGATCACTGTTGCGCAAAATGCTACAAGAAGTTAGCCTAGATGCCAAAATGTCGGCAGACACCAGTGATGATGAGCTTGATGACGTAAAATCCATTCCCTATTGGTGGTCTTTCCTCCAGCCATCCTCCTGAGCAGATATGTCTGTCTTCATTGAGATAAATTAATCTGGTTAATGTAGTCTAACATTTTGCTTAAATATGACTTTTATCATTGAATGGCATGAGGTAAAATATATATATATATATATATATATATATATTTTTTTCATCATAAAATCCAATATCTGCCTACTTTGTTGTAGAAGTCTCATCAAAATAGAAGAAAAAAGTCAAATAACAAAAATTAATGAGTTATACTCTTTATACAGCATATTTTAGGCCAAATGAGGACATTTTGAGAGAATTTCAGATTTCAAAGCAATCAGTGTTTTTCAGTGAATTTGGTGTGTGCAGCTTCTGTTTGCACCCTCAAGTGTGAAATTTATGTTATGATTACAAGTCAAAATGCAAGCGGTGCAAATTGAGTATGCAGTTGGCTTTATGGGTTTTATTTTAAGATAATGTCAAACACATTTCCCCTTTTAGCACTGAGTGATTTAAATTCTGGTGTTGGCATCCATTAGTGTTTTATGTTTGCTGTGCAAACTTTACTGATCTTTATTGCACCTTTAAAATATCAGAACAACAGAGGCATCATTTCAGTGCTGCTACGACTGATGAATAGAGCTGATGAGTATACAGGTTTTAAATGATGAGACCTACAGCAAAACAAGCTGTGCCAGTTTTTTATGTCAGTTTCTCAGTTACTTGAGCTAAGATTAAATACAAAGTGCCAAAAGCCACTTCCCAGACTAGTAAACGACCTGAGGGGCTGTCAGTCAAGACATTTTGAGAGAACTGTTCTTAAAAAGCCATCCATTTCCAGTCAGGTTGGGACCAAGGATGACAGTTACTGAGTTTGACTTACTGCAGTATTCCCAATCCAGCCTGACTCAGGAATATCTGTCCCCGCTAACAATCCTCCTCTTTTGCAGAGCTCATCATGTTAACACCTCATTGAATGCTCCAGCAGCTCGTCAGCCGCAGAGGGCATAAAAGGGAGCATAATCAACAATGAAGGCGGTGATTAGCACACCGTGTAATTCTGCATATAGCAGTCAGAGCTCATTTGTGCAACTTTTTTAAAATTGAAAACTTGTGAGGAAGAGACGGCTGTTGACGTGTGTCAGTGGATGTTTGGTTAGCAAAAGGTCAGAAATGCTATCAGCGATATACATTTGATCTCAAAACTTCCCGAGTTTACCATCTTGGTGTCAACATGACAACACGATCTTGTATCAGCTCACTGAAGATAATCACCTTTTTACTGAGAAGCAAATGAAGCACATACACACACACACACAAAAAAGGACAAGGATTAAGCAGGATTTCAGCCCCCAATGAACAATTAGGAACAAGTCTAGGCATGTCCTGGCGAGCACCCCTCTGCCATCCCATCAGTGGGCGAGCATCAAGTGCAGCATGAATTGACAGACTGTTGGGAGACTGCAGCCTTTCTACAGACCAGCAGCTGCTCGTGCAGCTGTCCAAGGATGCAGCTTGTGATAGATGCGACAGAACTGTTCAAAATACACCAAGAAATCAGAACAGGTGAAAAAAAAAAGGTTGCCACTAAGATTTCAGCTGCAATTAATTCTTCGTTCAAAAGTGTTGAAAACATGCTGTGCTTCCAAGTAATTGCTGGTTTGTTATAAGCCACAGAAAAATACAGAGAAAACAGGCTTATAGATCAGGGGACCCCAGAAGGGTAAATACAGCATAAATGTGCATCTGAGTTCACATTTCTGTATGAAAATCAATCAAGATGCACAAAGACACACAAAAAACTGCAAAGACACAAATAACCACAATTGAAGCGAAATGTACTGTAAATGACAGAAAAGAATACAGACGAACTGTTGACCCACACTCACAAAAAACAAAGCAAGGACATATTCAGTCGACAAGGACACTAAATGAAAACAAACACAAGGAACAAATTGACAACTAAGACACAAAAGACACACCAAAGACGGTGAAAAACAACAGAAGGAGACATAACATCTCTGAAAACAGACAATCACAAAAGACAGACATAAAATAACCACAAAAAGGCACAAACAACTATTACTGAATGAAATAATGCAAAACCAAAAATCACAACAGAGGAAGACCTACAAAAAAGAAAGGAATACTGACAAAACAGATAAAAGTTACACCCAACAACTGCCTGAAGCGTCAAAAAAGATTTCTCATCTCCTTGAATCTCTTGTGCCTTGTTCCTAAGTAGAAAGGGTGGGGAACCCTTTTCATGGCAGTGCCCAGGGGCCCATTGTCCCATAATCAGTCCATGACAGGATGGACAATGAGAACATTCATCCTGTAAGCCTCAGCCTCAACACTCTACTGTACAGTACTCATCATGTATCAATCAGAGCCATAAAATAAAACTTTTATAACATGGAAACATGCTGGCAAAAGGAGCCAGGGTCTCTTATGCAATCCTGTAGCTTGTTAGTTGGCTCCGTGCCTAACAGCAGAATGAAAGAGCTCACAGAGAAGTTCATTTTTGATAGAAACTCATGATAATTCTGCCCCTCAAGTTGTCCTAAATGTTGGAAGCACACAAACCATGGCTTTTAGCTTTAAATAAACAAATCAACAGATGAATGGCACACTTTTGTTTATTGTATCAGAGCTCCACTGTGCAGTACATCAGGAGGGGCGGCTCTGATTCATCTGATTAAAAACAACACACCAAAGCTTGACACCACAACTCAAATAGCTCTGACACTTGGGTGAAAATTACAGGGATTATCTTTTCTGTGTGAAACAAAATTGCCATTTTACGAGCAAAAACAGAGGAGGAAATCAAAACCATATTTTCTCAGTTGAATCTCCACACACATGTTGCTGAAAATGGGAAAAGTGAATCAAACTGGATAGCTATGGGTAATGTTTTCCATCCCAGCTTCGTCACCTTATTTGTGAGAAGCAATCGTTCCATACAGTGCAGCCATATATTCAAATGAAACAGTGGAGAGGAGTGAAGGAAACAGCAGTTTCTGCAGCAGCAGCAGTTAATGGACAAACAATAGACTGCATTTTCTTCTCTCCTCCTTTCCTTCCTCCCTGTCTTTTTATAGACGCCTTTCTTTCTTTTTAACGTCTCCCTGCCTTCCCCTCTGACATGGGCTTAAACAAAACCATATCATTAGGGAGTCAAGAGCATCTCTGTTGTGCCTGTGAGGTTTCCCCTCTCGGTTATATAATGATCTTCCCGCAGGCCTCTCTTGGTGTTGGCGGCGCTCCCTGCCTGCTAACCCGGCCCAGCTTTTGGCATCTCTCCAGTCCAAACAGAACCCACTTTGTCCTCGACTCTGTTTTTGGCACCAGCTGTTCGAGCACGACTCCAGCAGCTGACTTCTTTGTTTTACTTACAGGCGGCTTTTTTTCTTCTTACATCACCTTCAGTTCTTTCTTTTTTTCCCCCCTCAGAGTTTGATCTGTTTTTCAGGCCTGGCTGTTTCTTCGCTTTCTGTCTTTCTGTTTTTCTCTTTTTGTGTCATCTTTACTGACATTTTCTGCATCTCTCACCTCAAACCCCTTCCCCCCCCCCTGACTGTCTGCAGAGGAGACTGTTAGAGCTATGATGTATGAGGGCAGCTGACGCCCACCTGCTTCCCAGCAGTCTGTCTGGAGGGTGTTCCTAAGCTCCTCCATCGGCTATTGGCTATTCAGTCAGCTCTGTGGATGAATCAATACCAACTGCCACACCTGTCGCAGCTCCTGGTAAACACAGTTACCGCAGGAAACTATTAGTAAAGATGACAAATTAAGCCGTGGCTTAATTATATTCTTCACCACAGCCAATAAAATGTCATGATTGGTTGCTCTTTTACAACTTTATGATTGGGTTCAAAGCTGGATTAAGTTGTATTATATGGAGGAATACAGCAGGCTCGTTTGCAGTGATTTACAGCCTGTGCAGAGCTTTAATCTTGGCTAATTTGAAACAGTAATATTCATAAGGGGAGGAAATTGGCTTTATAAATGAGAGCTAATGAAGGTGATTTTCCAATAATTACTCTCCTGTCACTGGCAGAATAGCTGAGAATCTATCTCAGCTTTGCCCAGGTAAGTACTGGTTCACACTAAGAAATTTTAATCCAGATTTTCCTGCCACAGACAAGTAGCCCAGATGTCAAGCATTGGTGGTTCAACCTTTTAAAGACATGAATCAAGAGGCTTGTGGACACATCCCACTTTCTGACTGAATATCCAGTTATATTTTATTTTTTTCAGCAGTCTGGAATCATTGGTGAGCCATCAGCCATCAGCCATCGATGAGAGTGGACAACAATGTGTAACACAACATCAGAGGTAAACTGAAGAAGGAAAAGACACACAATAAGATGAGCTTAATGATGAAACTAAAGTCTACTCGGGATATTCAGCAGAACTTTGCTAAATGTTTTTCATAATTTAAAAAAATGGCATTTTAAGTGTGACCGTGTGGGGTCCTGTTACTGTGCCTCTGAATTTGATCATGCGCCCTGGCTACTCGGCCACAGGGATGTTCCTTTGACTGACTGGTTAGCATGCATGTCTCTCACCTGGGAGTCTAGGAATCAAATCCCGCCCGGGCTCTCTGTTGCGTACCTTGCCACACAAGCTAAGTTATTAACAGCAACTTAAAAAAAAACTCCTGCAGAATTTAAGTTACTTTAAGGATAAAAATAGCTCCACTTGCTTTCCAGATGATGCAGTAAATGTAAGAATAAATGTAAATTATCAGATACTTAATTGAGAATTTCAGAGATATAATCTTATTTCTTTTTACAGTGACATCAGGGGGCCACATAACTCTGGTACTCTGTCAGATTTTACCCACACCTACCTGCTTTGGGCTAAGTTAGGCATGAGAAATAGTATCCCAAAGCTTAAACTACCAAATGATGTTGAATTTTTTTTTTTTTTTCTTATGGCACGATGAAGGCATTTAAATAGAAGCCTTTGGTCTCTGAGTATTAAGCAGGCATGAGAATCTACTATTATCTCAAAAGACACACACAGAAAAAGGATCAATTAAACTGTTAAAGCACCCTATTGCAAAGAACAATGTCAAATTAGAGCCGGCTCTTCAAAATCTGTCAGTGCTCATTTTCATTTTATTACAGACAGATGAAGCAGCGGCAGCTCGTGCGCAAAGAAAGAACAAAATGGGGCAATATCAATTCAGAGGTCAGATGTCACTCCCATCATGACTTTATTATTTCCTCCATACGTGTTTGAGAATTAGTCATGGGGTAATTGAGCAGAAGGGTATTGATTTGATGTCCAGACTAATTGTGTGTTGGAGCTGAATGGGTGTGAAACTGGCTGACGTGACAGGTTTATGAGCCAGTGGTGTATAAACTTTGAATGTTGTGTAGTACATCTGTCAGATGAGGGTGTAAGGAGACTGCTACCTTCTTTCTGTTAACAGCTCAATGTGTTTCATTGATTTGTGCCGCGGGCGTCTCCACTCAGCATGTGTGCTGACACTCATGATTGATGCCTATGTCTTGCAAGTTTTATGCTGACTACACAGTTATTTACTCTTACAAATGGCTCAGGTTTAAATACGGTACTATGAGCCATTAACTGAAAAATGCTTACGTCTGACTGGCCAACAGGTGGTCAAACAGTTATTTTGATGATCAACATTTGAAACTTGGCATGTCCAACTGCCGCAGACTTGATTTAACTTGGCCGTGAGCTCAACACATTTCTGCGTCTTTTTTTGCACACAAGAATTTTCTGTTTTACAATATACAGAGGGTATGGAAAGTATTCAGGCCCCTTTAAACTTTTCACTCTTTATTTCATTGCAGCCATTTGCCAAAATCAAAAAAGTACATTTTATTTCTCATCAATGTACACTCAGCACCCCATCTTGACAGAAAAAAACAGAAATGTAGAAATTTTTGCAAATTTATTAAAAAAGAAAAACTGAAATATCACATGGTCATAAATATTCAGAGAATGATGCAACAAGTTTTTCACACCTGGATTTGGGGATCTTCTACCATTCTTCCTAACAGATCCTCTCCAGTTCTGTCAGATTGGATGGTGAACATTGGTGGACAGCCATTTTTTAGGGTCTCTCCAGAGATGCTCAATTGGGTTTAAGACAGAGCTCTGGCTGGGCCAGTCAAGAACGGTCCCAGAGTTGTTCCGAAGCCACTCCTTTGTTATTTTAACTGTGTGCTGAGGGTCATTGTCTTGTTTGCAGGTGGCCCAGTCTGAGATCCTGAGCACCCTGGAAGAGGTTTTCTTCCAGGATCTCTCTGTACTTGGCCACATTCATCATTCCTTCAATTGCAACCAGTCGTCCTGTCCCTGCAGCTGAAAAACACCTCCATAGCATGATGCTGCCATCACCATGTTTCACTGTTGGGATGGTATTGGGCAGGTGATGAGCAGTGCCTGGCTTTCTCCACATATATCGCTTAGAATCTGTGACCGTCCTGGGGTGACGTCATGAAATGGGCGTACAAACATGACGATTGGTCGAGAGCTTCGCTGTTTCAGTGCAGTCAGCCGTTTTACTTCCATGTTGGAAATTAGACACATAAAACCATTCATATTTAACAACAAACTAGTTATCTATAGTGGTGAGGGGGAACACACTTAGCTTATATGCCTGTAGTTCACTTTTGGAATGTTTGAAAAGCATGATACAGCTCCTTTAATGCTTCTGCCCACTGCACACAGAACAACCTACAGTCACAAAGCACATACAAATGCACAGCACAAAAAGGTAAATGGTTAACATAGGGTACATTTGAAGTTATTTGACCATTCAAAGCCCCTTTTGATACTATAAAGCCACATTCACCCATAAATTCATAAGGCTTTTCTTATTTCTATAGTTCATCTAAAAGCGCTTTGAGTGGTCAGTACGACTAGAAAAGCGCCATATAAGTACAGCCCAATCACCATTTACCTTTAGTGCATGCAGATTTTTTTTTTCTTAAAACACACAAACACAGACTGATGAACGAAACATGGCAATGTGGGATTCATTGTCTGGTCTAAGCCAGGGATTAAACCAACTTTCTGATTGGAAGGTGACAGCTTTATCACCAAACAACTTCAAAGACACAACATTAAAAACAACAACAACAACAAATAAAAAACTTTAAAGAAAAATTAAAAAGACAGGAATAACTTAAGACATAACAGGACCCCCAAAATGTTAAAAACTCAACAAAAAAAAAATAAAAGTACTGTATGGAGGATATATCACAAAATAAAAGATACCACAAATGTACAATATAAAGCAAAAACGACTCCCAAAATTTAAGTTGGCATAATAAAAAAAACATAAAATAAGAACAAAACAAAACAAAAGCTGAATAAAAACTGTATATGACACACAAGCTAAGAACAGCGATTTAAACTAAAACTGAACAAGAACACCATTCAGGATGGACCAATAATTATAAGCTCTGCCATGATGTTGGGTTGTTTATGGATAAGAAACCTGTAAAACCTTTAAAGTTAAATTGAACTTTTATTTAAAATCAATATTATGGATCAAAGATAGATTAATGTTTAGCATCAAAGATTCAAATTGTTCCTGTTGAAGTCATTTCTTTTGAGTTATAACCCAGTAAAACCTTTTCTTTTTCCTTTTAATTTTGTCTTGGAAGAAGTCTTTTATGCATGTGAATGTGATGCTGTGTGTAGCTGTTTGCATTTGTCAGGCAACCGTTCACCATAACGGCACCATTTATTAACATCTGTGCTCTGACTGGCCTATCACTTCTATCACTGTGCATGTTTATTTTTCAGTCCTCAGCAGTTGCTCTGTTTGTGCAGGATAAACTCTGAAATGACCAAATGTTAAAAAAAAAAAAAAAAAAAAAAAAAGACATGGAAACATTTCATCTGTGTATGAGGGATAGATGCTACTTATCAGGCAGCACTCACTCAAACCACAAAGGGAGATTAGAGTGAAAAGGAAACTCAAACACCCTCCTCTTTGTGGAGACACATTTATTCCCAAGATGTTCCACTAATGGCTACCTCTGCTTCTTTCAGTCTGTTTGAACGTCTCCATCGGTGCCGCCCCTCATCTCACTCAGCAGCACTACTTAGAGAGTGATGAGGAAATGGCCTCTTCCTACCTTGACAGGATGAGGGAAAGTGTATAGACGTGTGGTTAGCGTGCATATGCCAGCATGTTTGAGCGTGCATTTGCTGAACTCTTGCAGCCAGCGGGGAAAATCTGCTGTGTAATTACAGAGGAAAGAAAGTGAGAAAGACAGCGAGAGGTAGAGAGAAAGTAGAAAACTAAGAGGAATGCACTGATTAATGGGTGATCGAAGTGGCGTCCCTAAGCAGTCTGCCTCATTAAAGTTCAGACTGACCCAACGCTCCCTTCATTAAGCCTTAAAACAGCCTGTTAAAATGTTGTGTGGTATCCTCATTAGTACAGCAGATGATAACTAAACAATGACAAGATTTTTTTTTTGTCAGTTTGGACTGCTGTGCCTTAGCCCCCCTAAAATAAATGAATGAATGAAAAATATAGCTTCTATGCCCTGATTCATTTAAAAAATGTACTCAAAACTGTTCATGTTTTAATTTGGGCTTTGATAAAAGCTTTTAAAAAACTAAAAAAGGAAATAACAGCTTTGTCTTGCTGCTCTCCACAGTTTTACGTGAAGAAGAATCTCATAACTCTGAATGTGAGTGGGATTACTTGTATTGACGAACCAAGAAAATTACCTCCAAACTGCATTTCTCCTGAGTCCTGAGTGTTTTATATCCATTTAACTCATTGTTTGGATTTCACAGCCTGGAAAGTTACTGTTTGGTCCTGTTTAATTGCCGCAGCAGGCGGTTGTTTCCAACTGAAAAGCTCTAAAAGCCCAGCATACACCACCTGCTCAGCATCAAATGCCAGACACACTGAAACAGTGAACAAATTGAATCATTTAGGTGGCATGGATGAAAAGGCAGAGCTGAAATAGAGGGAAAACATGGAAACAAGTCCAATTTCAGTCCACACTATTACAATGCCTGAAAATGCATACTGCTGATACCACCTCTGGGCCCAGGAACTGTCCCAAATTACCCACCTTTAAGTCCCACTGGCTTTGCAGGAGCTGTGCTGCAAATTTCAGCTGGCTCTTGGGCTTAATTGCCATTAAATGCCACACCTGTGTAGCTGTATATTAAAAACGCCTGGTTTTACCATTCTTTGGCCACAGTCACATGATGTTTTGTAATTCCGAATTAATTATTCCAAATAAGATAATTCTGAATAACATTATTCTCCTTCGTGTTTACATGTACATGGGAATAATCATTTTGAATTCAAATTTACATGGAAAGCATGTTTATCTAATTCCACTTTAGACCTGGGGTTTGGGAAGAGTTCTGATTGGACGGGGAGTAGATGTGACGTATTTACATCTAACTGGAAGTAAAAAAAACAACAATTCTGATTTCTGATACTTTTCTTTTCAGCAACAACATGAAACCACATAAAAATAACTTTGATTTTGATTCTAGTTTTGTAGCAGCAGCTTGACACTAACATGCTACCTTATTTCCACCAGCTGGCACGAGTCCAACGCTTGTTTTGCGTGCACTTCGCCATTGCAACAGGACAAGAGAACGAGCAGAATGATCAGAATTAAGTTAATAATAACCATACATGATAGAAAAAATATTTAATTTGGAATTAAAATGGGAATAAACCAGTTACTTCTTTATTGAGAAAAATGAAAAAGATCATTTTATTTGAAAATTAAGTGTTTACTGAAACAACAGATCTACATGTGGGTTACACTGTATTTTAAAAACGGCTTGGAACGCGGCTTGGCCAATCACATTTAAGAATGGGAAACACATGTTTATAAAAGGTCCTTTTAAATTAAAATTAAAACTCTCATGTAAACGTGGCCTTTGTTGTTGGAACTTTTCCGAAGAAGTACAAATCTGAACACAGCTCTGTGTTTTGGGAATGTGGACCAGAATCTCTTGAGTGTTGACGTCATGATTTAGTTTGAGTGGCAAGTTCCATAATGGTGGTTTCATGTTTGAAAGCATACACAGAGGCTGGTCTGTTTTGCTTGTTACCTCCTGGCTTCCTGGCTTAACAGTGTATCAGTGGCCGCTCTTCCTCAGCCCGCCATGCCATCTCTATGCTTTCAGACCTGACTTGGAAGGCATACTGTATGTGTAAAAGTCTCATGTAAACATACCCATTATTACTACACTTCATTTTTGGAGGTGTGAGTAGTTCACTTATGCAGAATCTCAAAAGAAAACAGAAACACAAATAAAAACTTGTGCAGAAAAGAGTCAGATTTATCTTCTGATCCTTTGCAGGACTTTGACTTGTGAACTGGATTGATGTTTCTTAATCCTGGTCCTCAAGACCCAAAGCCCAGGGTCTTTTAGGCTAAGACTGCTTCTCAACCTTTTTTGAGCCCCCCTGCTCAATATCCAGATCCCCGACCGTCCCCCAACATTAAAAAGTAGGATAAAACGATGTTCACACTGCTTGTCTTAACACAATTTCTGCTCTGTGGAGATCTGTTTTCTGTGATTGTTCATTATGATGTAAACATGACCTCCATTAAGACTCTACAACCCTGAGGTGTTGTACATTATTTAAAACATATTTACATTTTTTACTCCTGCTGCAGATTGTGACGTTCATCTCATTTCAGTGACATTAAAGTCAGATAAAATGTGATGTAATCACATAGGCTGAGGTTACTGAGCATATTAGATGTGGATCTGATTTAGGACAATACAGAAAGCAGACTGGACCTTATTTATAATTTATAAAAATTACATTTGTGCTGTTCAGATAAGAAAAAACAGATACAGGAAACATTTGGCAGAAAAAAGTTAGATTTATCTGCAGTGTGAATGTAGTTTAAGTGTCTTCCCAGAATCTATAATGTTGATTATTTTGAGTTACACCATAAAAATCCTGCAATGAAACTTAAGTCATTTGACAGAATGTAATAATCAGACTATGAAAATCAGACAAGGTTTATCTATGAACAGCATCACAGACATCCATGGAAACCAGTGATGCTGATGGACAAGAATCACACCAAGTTCATGAACTCTGGTGGATCGTTGTTTTACTGCAGGCTGCACATTTATTTCAGCTGCAGAAAAGCTGATGCCTCAAATCCATGTAACTATGGTTCTTTAAAAGAAGAAAAAAAAAAGATTTAAATCAGTCATCTTTATAGACCAGGGGGTGACGTCCACAAAAAGCTAGAATAGAACCAGGTCCGTCTGAGCTGAGAAACGATTGACAACTCTGGGAACACACCTGAGCTACTAGGTGATCTAACACCGCCCACCAATGTTTTACTGGATTACATCAGTGGATCTGGCTGACTCCTGATGCTGCAGCGAACAACGGGGAGGGAAAAAATTCCGCCATGTGGAGTTACCCGGTCAATAACAGCCCTACTGCGCTGCAGATCTGGACAAAAAAATCTGCAGCACGACACCGTACCCCTAAACACCTCTGTGTCAGGTGCGGGCTCAACATAACACAGACGCCGCGCGGGATCCAGCTCTACTATGCGCTCAGAACACTAATCCAAACATGTAGCTAACAACATGACCGAAAGAAACTCGCTTCTTCTGAGCGTTGGCAGGAGAGCAAAGCACAAATAAAACTAAATCATGAAAGCTGTTTTACCTTTTCTGTTTGTGGTCTGATTAAATGCTGAACTGAATCCACTAAAAAAAGACTTTATCTTCTTTATTTGTGAAGTTTATGACATCCTCAAAGCCTTATGGGCGATTCACATCATCAGGCCCACGTTTTCTCTCCATCCTCCATGGCGCATTACAAACAAAAACCCCCCCCCCCCCCCCCCACAAAAAAACCCCACCAAAAACCCCAAAATCCTCCACGGGGCATTTAGTGCTGCATTCACGTGCATAGCAAATGTCAGACAACAGAAAATCCTACTGGTAGCGCTTCTGGAGCCTCATTAGTGTTTCTAGCATGAATTTGGGAAGTAGCCCTCGTTTCTCCCGACTCCTATTGGTTGATATAAGTGTCAATAATCAAAATCAAATCAATGGATTAACGACGCCCCCCTAGAGCATGTCAACGCCCCCCTTTTAAGAATAAAACCTCCAGCACCCCCTGATGGCCTCTGAATGGCCTCTGAATGCCCCCTGGGGACATTCTGTCACCTCTTGTAGTTATGTAGTCGAGTTTTAACTTTGTGTTCAGGTGCAAACAAGTAAAAGAGCCTGTTAGCAGGGTTTACATCTTTTCTACTTCCACCATTGCCATGTAAGAAAGGGTTGATAGTTGCATATTTGTTTAATTAAACCAAGGAGATAGCAGTGAAGAAGCTGACATTTCAATGAACAAGAAACAAAAACAAAAAAATTCAGGTACATACACAGAAGCACCACAGTCAGTGAATGTGCTGTAAATGTTCACCTTGGAAGATGTTCTGGGATGCTGCAAGGTGAGGGACTAATGCGATCATCTGATCCTGGGTCACATGTAAAATTTTCCTAAAACAGAAAAAAATTAAAACAAAACTGGACGAATAGTAGGCCTTGATAAGTATTAAACAACCACAAAGACGGAATTTTACAACAACTTGGCATTATGGAGTAAGAGGAGATGCAAAGTGGTCACAAAAATACTCAAAACAATCAGGAGAAGTGACAGAACAGGTAGAAACATGCAAAACATTTTCAGGAGGCACAAATGGGAGGAAAAACCTACAAATGACAAATCTGGATGATTTGTGGCTGTCCTTCAGTTCTCTCAGCTTTGGGGTCTGTTTCTTTGTACGAGGGGCAGGGGGGCTTTTTACATTCCCTAGCTTTGGGGCCCGTTGTTACATAATCTTTCCAAGCTGGTTTTACCTTACTATGCTGACAGTTATGATTTTGTTTGGCTTTTGACTTCATACATCAATTTAAAATGGAAACAAAAGAGGAGAATTAGTTTTTTTATGCGGAGATTCTCAGATGATCACACTTTTGAAGAGGTCAGTAAAGTTGTAAAAGAGTTGGTTCATATATCATTTACCACCACTTGCAGGGTTTTCTTTTTCGTAACCTTAGAATAAAACAAACACTGACTGGATTTGTAGTTTTTATTCTTTGAAAATGGTTTGAAATTGTAATTTATTTTCAAAGTTCTTTTCAGGCTTTGTCAAAAAGAAATCTGTGGAAAGTTCCAGCTGAGGTCCATCTGGGAGTGTAAAAGAGCAGATGTGTGATGGCCATAAAAATGACAGTTAAAGAGAGGATAATAAAGCTTTAGTTTGAAGCAAAAAGGGCAAAAATGCAGGTCAGCACAGGTTAATGTGAAGGTTCCCGCTGCAGTTTCAAATAGAGACAAGGTCAAGAGCTTCTTACTTGACTTTCTAGTTTTAACTCTTCAAATCTGTAAAGATGAGATATTCGCTGTGATCCTTCTGTAATTCTGCGAAATGAACATTTTAAACCTGCGCTGTCCTCTGTGCCGCCAGCAGGCAGGTATCATCAACCGTTCGATCAATCAGGCTGCAGGTGCTGTCTGGAGGATAAATCGCCGTGGTAACAGAGTCGACCGTGCCGGACAGAAGAAAGGAAAGACTGACTCATCACGCTCAATAAAACAAAGAGCAAACAACAAGTGCGTCAGGGACGGATGTGCAGCAGCTATAAATGTCAAAAGCATCATTTCCCAGGGAGAGGCAGTCGGATCACAACAGAGCTCTCCAAGTGGGATGTTATGACAGAATATGTTACAACTTGGTGACCTCATCATCAGTTTCCATATTTGAACAAAAGAGTTTACTGTAATTTAATATTTCCAAGCAGTTTTCAAAAACAAATGTTTAGGTGACGAAAAGATATGTGTGGCTGTACTGGTGCTTTTATTTAAATCACATCATCTTCCTTACAAGATGGGGTTTGTCCAGTCATGAAAGTCAGCATTTACTGAGAACTTTTACTCTTCAACACAGCTTGAACGCTCTATGACAATCGCATTTATGTAAAGGGACTAGAGGCAAGATTAAGAAATGAGACTCGCAACTGGTGCTGCGGACAACTGCAACCACGAGCCAAGCCGTCACGGAAACGTGCACAAACTGAAGCTATAACATTGTTTACCACCCTTATAAAGTCTTTTTCTTCGTAGTGCCACTTTTTAGTGTCTTTCAGTTGATCTGGATTGTTTGCTGACGGCAGAAGAATCCATCACTATCGCTTACAGTGTTTGAATTTACCTCGACCGTCTTCTTCCTGTATCAAAACTGTCGGGGATGCGGATGCAGCGTCATTTGACGTCACATCCGCAGAACTGCGTGGGAAATTCGGCCACTGAACCGCAGCGCAATGCAGCACACAGCCTGTTCCAGGCAACGGAGAGAGACGCGGGTGGGCTCGTTCTTTTTGGTTTTTAGCGCTTCATCACCCATAAGTATTAAAAAACTGGACATGCTTGTTTATTCTTTCACAATTCCTGCCTCTAGTCCTTTAAGTGGTTTTCAGAAATTGTTTTCCTGGCTTCTTTAAAAACAACTGAAGGCTCCTTTAAGATGTTGACTTTTGTTTTGTTCTCTATCAAGATAATCCCGCACCGCTTCAATGATGTTGAGGTCCAGGAGGAGGATTCTTGACTTCATAAAATCTGTTGCCAATGTGTCGAGGTCCTGTGCCATTTGCCTTTTGTGCCCATTTTCCTTCCTTAAGAATGCCTTCTTGACAGCCACCTTGTTGTGGAGACATTTTTGTTTATATAGCTGTGGTTTTTAGCTGTACATTATTTGTATTGCATTCTTACTGTATTCGTCAAGTAGATTTGAAATGTTTTCTTTGTGTTTCTTGTCTTTATTGTTTTTCTGTTGCTCCTGTTGCTAGGTTGTCATTGTAAAATCGAGCAGGTTCTCAAATGACACACCTGGTTAAAAATAAAAGTTACTACTACTACTACTATCTCTGATGGATCAAGATGCATCACTTAGGTCTGGTGTCAGATCTATGCCAAATTTAGTTTCCCTTTTGTGTAAGAAAATCACAGTCAAATATGGTTTATCTGCTATAGATTAGACCTCCTATTCATCCAGTTTCTTCACTTTTTTAAGGTCACTTCACATTGTGAGGAAATATTTCAGGTTTTAGTTAGGAATAAGCTTGTTTCTGCAAAATTGCTATCATATTTCTGTTAAACTGTGTAATCTTTGGCATTTTTCAAAGATGCAACTAAAGAAAGGGAAACAAATTCAATGTCCTTGTGATAAGCTGAATGTAAAAAAGTTACCAAAGATAGAATTAAAAACTCTTTGTTCAGTTGCTATGCACAGACACAACACGGGCTCATCACTTGAGTTGAGAACATTTTTGTGCATTGGATTAACAAACAAAACAAAACACATTTCTAAACCAAAAATGAGTGAAATGCAGCCAATATCTAAAGAAAAACTCTGAAAGACCTTCAAAAAATGTCTGTAGAAGCAATGTACAAGGCCAGTTTGATAGATTGCAAGAAAGTCTGGCTGTTAGAGAGAAAAATAAAAGAAATGAGGGCTGAATCAAACACTTTTGCACAGTAATGTAGGTGTAAAGTTAACAAGCAGGAAAAAATGTGTACAGCAATCTTTGCATCAGTTTAGGTGCTTTTGTATGCAGCAGATATTCCCACAAGAATATTGTTTACCTCTGAAAGGTGCCTGTTTCATATATTTTTCCATATAAGGTTTTTAAAGAATAGCACAAGTTCTCACTTTCCCAACAGCTTTTCTTTTTATGTAAAATAGCTGAATTGTTGATCTAATTAAACATATTGGTTGATAATTTGATCAACCCCCCCCCCCCCCCTTGCATCAGCTCATGACCAAACTCAGCCTTGGGTTTCTATACCCCAGAAATCTTAACTTTCAGTGATGTGTATTGTGATGAGATTCAGTCTTCTTGAAAACAGTGATAGCATCAGTCAGTTGGTGGCTGGTGCCAGTTGGTGTAAAATAATATTATATAGTTGATTCATGCTGGGAAACGAAATTGAGTGGTAATATATCAAAAGGAAAAAGACAAAGCATGAACAATTTCCTATAGAATTTGTTTGATATCTAAAAAAAGGAAACATATGTTAAAGTCTTTTCTTTGTGTTGAGATTTTCCCCGCTGGCTGTTTGATTTACTGTTTGTTAGCTGTCAAGTGCTTTACACAGGTTGTTTGTTGAGTTTGTAAAAGAGGGAAAGTACTCCATTTAACTCCAAGTTGAAAACTAAGGAAACAACTTGACACTTGTTCTGTCAACCAATTTATTTTCTTCCAGCAGCTTTGCAGCATCCTCTGTTTTATGTGAAATTGTTTTCTTAATTCTAAGGCTCTTGTGTTGAAAACAATTTTCCCACTGTATATGTATGCATATTCTGTGTTAGTTTTTATAACCATTTCATTTATAGTTTAACTTGAGATGAGGGAGAGGAAGTTTTTATGTCTCTTTCTCCTTGACTTCTTTAATAGGAACATAAATAATGACTGTTTGTTTGACCGCCTGTTGCTGCTTGATAGAAAATATGCCAACAAAAACAATTATCTTTCCGAGGAAATCACTCAGACCTGCTGCTTCTCTGTTGGTTTTGGTAGATAGAGGGAGCTACTCTCCTGTAGTTAACCTCCCCCCTGATTAGGGGAGTGTGAGAGTGACAGTTTGATGGTGATGATTTCAGAACAGCGCCTTCTTTCTAAATGCCCCAGTCACACAGTTTCCACTCATCACTGCGCTTTATTGAGCAACAAGCAGCTCAATCAGTTTAAAAAAAACCTATTTTTTAACATAATTAATTCCACACTGTATTGGTTTTTAGATGCATCATTTAATCCCACTGACCTTCCTCTTGTTAAATTTTTAATGAGAGGAGATTGAATGGTCAGTCCCAGCCACTCCTGTTTCTACAAGTATTGGCTTTATTTGATTTGAGTACAGTTCAAATGAAAGTGCCGTGCACCAAATAGCCATCTGCTCTAACCTTGTTTCATCAACCATAAACAGGCCGGCTCCATCAGAGAGAGAAGGGGGATGGACATCCTGGCCAAATATTTGCTGCTCTTCGACCCCATTTGGTTTAGTGTGTTCTCTGTTTGCATTTCAATGACCCACGGTCAGTGTCAGAACGATGGCACGTGTGTCCCTGACGAGCTGTCCCCTGATAAGACGTCAGCAGAGGAGAAAGGCGCAGGGGCCTTGTGGGATAGGAGCAGGGTGAAGGATGGAGTAAACACAGACAGGTTGCTGGTTCACACACATGTAAGGCTTGCGCTCTGGTATCAGTGTCCTCACACACACATCACAGACCCAGCTGCACCGCCAACCAGTTCCCTGATAGCTGCTGATAGTCTTATTTCCTTTTGTCTTGTGTTTTCTACCTCTAACGGCTCATAAAATAGCCTCACTGAGGTGTCAGGAAAACGCATTGGGGAGCAATTGTTATTCATTGCTTTATTATCTGAATGGCACTTGTCGATTAAGTAACACTTCCCACTGCGCACCTCCTCAGTCAAGCATACTGTAGTGCCTTTAATCCCCAAGCCTCCTAATTACTGCTCATGCAAATCACAGATCAGGGCTCACCAAATATTTTGTGAAAGAGAAAGCGAGTGCGAGAGGATAAGGGAATGCAGGAGTGTGTCTGTGCATGCATTGGTGTGTGTGGCACTTTTTTTTGAATTGCTGCAGATATGGAATTAGCTGAGGAGGATGGGATTGTGTGGATTAGGTAGAGAGATTTTACCAAACGCGGACTGCCTATGTGTAATTCATTTTGGCGTCCTTGAAATTGCTACTGTGAGAAACTCAGCAGCTGCAGCAGCAGCACTGAGTCCTCAAATAGGCAGAATCTGACCCCCCCCACACACACACACACACACACACTCCACTCCCCTCTCCACACCACCATCACCACTCCCACCACTCTGAAGCATGATTGCCTAAAAGCCACTGTGGGTGTGAATGCAGTGGTTTTTGGGTTTTTGTGAAAATTTTACAGCTCCTAAAAATATTTGAGTCTTTGTGGAGATTGGATGACATATCTGACAGTTTGATGCCGCTGAGTGTGCATCTCTAATCCACTAAAATTGTATTTAAGTGTCGGTTTGCCCAAGTCACGAAGACCTCCCTGTATTTTCTCCTCTGCAGTTTAATGGCATGGAGCCAGTTTTGTTTTTATCTGCTAAAGTCAGATATTTGTGATGGAGCATCCTACTGCCATCTCAAGTTGAGTAATTTCCTCATGGTGCATCAACATTAGACTCCAAGGAGCGCCGTGGAGGCCCCAGGATGATTAGCCGTGAACCATAAGGTAAACATTTAGCATCTGGCTAGGGACCTGTGTTGCATATCATGAACTACTGTCGCTGTGCTACAAAGGCATAAGCACATAGTGGGCAGCTTTCATCTGGAACTATTTTCCACCAGTGAAATAGTTTAAATAAGGACCCTTATCATTCCAAGTAACACTATTACTGGGAAGATGCTGAGATCTTTTGATGTAATTGTCTTGGGAAGTAAGCTCCACAAACTGCAAATCAGATTCACTTCTATTGCATTAAAGTGGCGGCAGAGGTGTAATAAGTTAAGCTTAGATAACTCTGTTCATCAAAAAGCTGGCACGCTGAGTAAAATAAAATAAAAACTTAATAAAGTGATTTGAAAATGATTAAAAAAAATAGTTTGACTTATATGAACTGGAAGTTGTTGGAAAGTCTGCTTAAGCTGCTGCCCCTGTGATCTGACTTCAAATAAGTTGAAGATGGATAGATGGATGCTTCAGAAGCAGTTAGCACATTGGCAACAAAAGACTGGAAATATTGTGTAAAGCTTAAAGGAAAAATAACATAGCACAAGTAATTACTTAAATTGGCAACAGGTTGGTAGCATGATTGAGTTTAAAAAGAGCAATGTAGAGAGGATCGATGTCTCAGAAGGAGATGAGAGTGAAGTTTTTTAAGAATAATACTTTAAAGTGGAAATGCAATGCTCAACCAACCTAACTTTATTTACTAGACTGAGTCCTGGTCTTATCAATAATTACATACCAAACGTGAAAAATATAAGCATATAAAAGAAAACGTTGCAAAGTTTTTTAGGACAAGAGCGCAGCAATCTTGCAGTTCTCCAATCTCTGACATCACCAGGTTGGTTTCCCCTCTGACTCCGCATTAAATCAATAGTTATAACCAGCTACACTGCACGACAATTAACAAGCTGGAACATGTTTTAGAAGATTAATATAATGGAAAGCGGAGCTGGGAGGCCAGTCCAGCGTCCAGATCCTGTACCGATGCTTTCCAGCCATTACACCGTGTGACTGAGGAGAGAGGAGGAGACGCCGGTCCTGGTGTCAGGAGGGGTGGGTTGGCAGCACCTGTAGGTGTGGCTGCTGTTCAGTGATGCTACAGGCTGTCTGCTGTCAGGAGGTCCACATGGATCAGATCATGTGTGGAGGATTTTGTATAACAATTTGGATTACACGTATGGATTATTGTACCGGGAGGTGGGCGTTTTGGAGGCGGTGCTGTCCCTGAAGGAGAGCCGGGCGGAGACACGGGAGTGTCCGGGAAAGCAGCAGGTAGGCTAACTAAGCCAACAGTAGTAACCAGCAGGTACGCTAACTAAGCTAACAGTAGTAAGCGGTGGTTTAATGTAAAATAAAATAAATAATATGGCAAGACAGGGATACGAAGGGAAAGATGCAAAGTATCCAGGCTGCAGGATGAAGAGGGAGCGGGCGGTGTTTGGTTTAACCAGACCCCGCTGCGGGAAACTAGGAGTCCCTGTTAGAAAGTTTTTATGACGGTCATTTCACATCAACCTGCTCCAGAGCTCTTCAGCTCATCATCAGGCTGTGGGGAGGATTTATGAGTGTTGCCGTTTGACGTGTGTTTAATAAGCGGCTCAAAGAGGAACAGAGGCGGAGAGCTACGTACTGATGTTGGTACCGACTGATGCTGCAGACCGGTCCGGCCGGTGAGTGGTTTTCACCGGCGGTGATATTAAAACACTTAGAGCAGCTGCAGGCTTTCGTCTGCGGATCTCTAGCTACCAGACTCCAAGTCTTCTGATCATTTCCCTCATTGTGTCTAGAAAATTCTCACCTCATGATCTGGAGTCAGGGAGGTTCCCATTTCAGAGCCACCAGCAGCAGCAGGACCGGTTTCTGGTTCAGCTGGAGGTTGTTAACTGTTCTGTCTTCAGCTTAAACTTTGGAAAACTTGCTTTTAGACCAAGAGGATAGTGGTCCCCCTTTTGTCTTTTCTTCTCCTTTGGCTCACCAGTCTCCGTCATTCAGCTGTTATCTTTATAATTGTGGACCGGGCCAGAGGAGTCTCATTCAGGACCGCAGGACTAACCAACCCATTGACGTCAGAGCTTCGAGTACTGCAAGATGGCGGGGCTCTTGTCCTAAAAACGTCAAACTTCGCAACGTTTTTCTTTTATATACTTATTTTTTTTTTTATGTCTGGTATATAATTATTGATAAGACCAGGACTCAGTCTATTAAATAAAGTAAGGTTGATTGAGCATGACATTTCCACTTTAATGAAATCATTAGAAAATTCAGATAACTTAGAAGAATTTCTACATAAGGGACAACACTGAATAGTGATACTGGTACATTATAAACACAGATGGTGGAAATGACTTATAAAAGCCATTGTCAGTTAACAGTTCATCACTCCACACAAATGAATGGAATTAAAATGAATGAAATGAATTGAATGAAAAATATTTTATCCCAGGGGGAAACTCAATGTTTGTAATACCGTCTCCTGTCTCCTGTCTCCCGTCTCTCTTCTCTTTTTTTCTTTCTTTTTTAACAATATAACATAGATACAACATAACAAAGTAACAGTGCAACAATAATCATAAATAAATCAGTAACACTTGTTCTTCAAGGTGATGGCTGCTGGCAGGAATGAATCTCTGTACCTCTCCGTTCTACAGCGAACCTGACGCAGTTCGCTCGATTAAAAAATAAATGCAGCAAGACATGCAAGTTAGTTCAGGTCAACTCGAGCTGCTCTGCTGCTTCACATGTGATTTTCCTCACACTCTACAGGCCACCTATCAAACACAACCCCCAATCTGGGAGGTCTAATTAAGCTGTCTCTCTGCCACTTCTTTACTCCTGCTGATATGAAATAAAGCACATTCCCAGGGAGCGATGGGATCCGGGCCTACACGGCAAATTAAAACCATAGCCTGCAATAAGATTTACAGTGTTACATGTTAGGTGTCTGACTGAACTGAAAGTTAGACCTCTGCTTTGCAAAAAAAAAAAAAAAAAACACCAACAGGATCCAGACACTCTGCATTTCAATATAGTACATTGTTTCTATGTTCCAGATCAGTGTATTTTAGTATTATTAAGATTCTATACAATGTCTTAAATTCTTGGAAAACCACAGTTGCTCATTTTATAGCAGCATCACTGCTATAAATTAACACTGCACTGCAATAATTAACCAGGTTTTTCTTTTAAATCTAGAAGGATGGTGCTCTGAACGGGTGTTTACTGTATTTATTATCTGGCTTGAAAGAAACCTGAAAAATGAGGGAATATGACATTTTGATGCTGACACACTGTTTTATTAAGCTCCTGTCTTTTTTTTTTTTAATCTACAGAGGACGGTTAGAATAACCTATGGAGCCACAACGGTCCTGCAGATTAACTGGAAATGCAGCAGGTTAAAACAGTTTATTTACAACATGTCTTTTAATGACCTTTTAAAAAAATATCTTTTATCTTTATTCCTGAACACAATGAGTGAATGTCAACATGATAACATTAAAAATATAGACGCGAGGCAGTTTAGAGTGTAGCTACAACGTATAAAAATCAGCAAACAGCTTCTTGTTGCTTAACATAAGTTCCATGTATGACAACAACATATTGAGTCACACTTTGTAAGGTTTATAGGTTGAGATGGTTTATCCACAAAAGGATGAAAAGGTTAATACATCATGGTTAACAGGGGGAAAACTAGCCAGGGAAGCAGCTTTTGTGAAATGGTAAATGGTAAAAGGACTGTACTTAGCACATTTCCAGTCAAATGTTGACCACTCAGAGCAATTTACACGACATATCACATTAACCCATTCAGACACACATTCATATTCTGAGAGGCACATTGGGAGGTATGAGGTTTAGTGTCTAGAGAGAAGACAGATGAAGACAAAAAAATTCCTGCTCTGGAAAAGATAGTCCTGCTGCAGACACATACAGTATGTTACTAAGTTATTTTGTTGACCTTGTAAAACAAGAACATCCTCTTCCACATTAATGTTTCCCTTTGAATTGCATCACAATGTTACCTGTGATAACATTGTTAACCAATTTTGTGAAGAATCCAAATATTCTTCTCTAATCACTTAGACCATAAAAATGGGAAGATGCGAATCCAGGTTCTAAAATGTTGTTTTTGTTTTTCCCTTTACAGGTTGATGAAAAGACCAATACTGCTTTAGTAGCTGTTAATCTTGATTTGACCAAAAACATTTACTAAACTGAGAGCAATAGTTGGAGACATTGATGTATTCATATTAATGGCATTAATTAATCTGATCATCAAAGCAGAAAAACTGACAAACTTTCTCAGGTATACTGAAGTCCAGCATGAAGGTGTATAGCAAGTGCAACACCGATACACATCTCAGGCATTCATAAAACTCTCACATGTTGTCTAAACATCACTGCACAGCAGCTGCAAGACAAACGCAGTTATGCTTCCTCTGAAGGCCATTTCAAGAAAAACGACAGTTTTTTAATCACTTGTAGGATTGTAGGACAAACTGCAGCATTAAAAATGCATAGATGTATGATGAGCTGTGTGTTATCAAGCGTAACTTAACAGCAACACAGCTCGCACCTGTGAGGGGGATCATAAAGCACCCAGCTGCTACCACCCATTAATAAAAAACAAAGCTGAGAACTATGTCTCTGCCTGTGTGATGTGTAAATTCAAAGCTGCTTGTTTCTGTCTGTATTCTCTGTTGAGGCTCTGCAGGCCAGCTGAAACCAGAGAGGTCTGTCCAAAGTTTACCCAAACCATTACAGCATGTAATGTGTACAGTAAGAGGATTATATCACCAATCACCTGATGTCACTGCACAGCCTCAGGGACCTTAGCTCACTGTGAACCCCTCTCCAACCTCTCCACACCCTTTGCTGTCAGCCTGAATGCTGCTGCACATCCTGATCTGGCAATCAGTCTGCAGGTTGGATGTGTTTCCCCCTCAGGCCTGTGATGACGGGGTCTTCTGTACATGCTCAGATGGCGGTTTGAGCAGCAGAAAAACTTATGAATTGCCCACAGGACCAAAAAGGCCACACAGTCAGAGCAAAGGTGCAGCAAAACGCTGTGGAGCCATTTGTTGTTTGACACAGCAGCGCTCCGGTTTGGGCCTTGTAATGTCTAGTTTTGTCATGTTTGATCATATCATAGGATCAGATCAGGAGGGAGCTGGAGTCAGCTCTGACCCTGAAAGCTGTAAGGCTTTCCCTCCTACAGAGGGCTTTCTGGGGGTGGTTTCCCATCATTTTCAACCCCAAAAACAGACAGAAATCCTTACAGCCAGTCAGAATCCCCCCCAGAGAATCATATGATGAGTGGAGGGAGTCACAAGATAATTAATAGGACAGAAGGGAGAGACAGGAGAGGACATGTTCTTTCGCGAGGTCCAGAAATGCTTGTCTCTCTTCAGACAAACAGCTTCATCCCCAAAGAGATTTGAAAAAAATAATGACAAGAAAATGATCAGGGAACATTTTTAATATCAGCATGTTTAATATTAAATTCACTTGCCTGTGTATGGTTTAAAAGATGTTCACTTTTTTCATCATAAATACATTTTTATTATGTAGAGTATGTTATTTATCCATTCAATGCAGCTTTGATTCTTGACAAAGTCGTCTCAAGGCACTGTTCATATAAGAAAATAAAATAATTGTTTTGCATCCGGTCCTTGGTCTTCCGTTTTTCTCACAAAGTTTTAAAAAGATGCATCGGCGGACAACCAGTTTTCTGTTTTTATTTCATGGATGGCAAATGTACATCTGATTCCTTTTTACAGTTTATTACTATGTTATTGCTGAATCTGTGAACGTTTTCATCACCCATTTTGTCTGCACCATTAATGTTCATTTGCTCAAACACAACAAAAAAGGAAAGATTATTTGATGTGAAAAAGGTTGATGAATTTAAATGCAGGCATAAAACAAAGTATTGCTGGTGGTTAGACTGAAATGAGAGCAGCCTCATAAACCAGACACAATGATGCTTACAGAAAAGGTACACGGAGAGAGATGTTTGGATGGATGCAGTAATGGCATGAAATGAGGATTACATTATTTTAACAGCAGAAATATTTTATATTCACTAGTTGAGAATAGAAGTAGGACATAAAGGAACACATCCATTAAGATTTATTCATATATTATCCACTTTACCCCCAATTTTCCGAGGTGTTTTCAAAGAAAATCTCAAGCAGGTGGTTCTAGATTATATGCCACTTACCCCACTTCATCACTTCTGTTTAATTTGTAGTGCTTTGTACAACCAATTCAAACGTAAATATGAACAAAAGCACATTTTAACTGCATGATAGTGAATACAGTACTAGCTCAGCAGCTATGCTCCCCCTTACCAAACTGATGAATACAGTATTTGTTGGGCAATTTTACTCTCAGATACAGCATGAGCATTTTCTTCCTCTGTTGTTCTGTCACATTATAACGCTAGTTCTGATGTTTCTTTTAGACATAATTATGTCACGAGTCATGCATTGAACTGGCTAAGGTTGGTAAACACTGCAATGCAGACATAGGTTATGCAGCGGCCAGCCGGCGGGTGGTAGATGAGTCAAAATCCTGTCATAATTTCTCTGCTGTGTACTGTAAAGACTTAATTAAACCCCTGGGCTTCACTGAAAGTCCATTTATAGTGTTTTGTTTACATTTTTAGTCCTATTTTATTTAGTAATAACAATATTTTCTGTAATAAATGATGATTTACAGTTTCTAATTTCCACCTAAGAATAAAACAAAGAAAATGTAAAACCTTTATTTGATGTTCTTATAAACAAAATATCAAATAAAGTACTAATACTGTCACAGCCATCTAATGATTTCTGGACTGTCAGACTGACTCAAAAAACACATTTAAATAGGAAAGAGCTGTTCTACATTGACCGGATCAGTGAATTCAGAGAGAAGTCAGTTTTCTTTTTGCAGACTTAAGAGTAAGAAGTGAATCAAATGGTTTGAGGCAACAGAAATGAACAGTGTATATTGGATTTTTAATAAAAATCATTACATTCCTGCACATGTAGGAGAAAATTGTTTGTTTGTGAAACAGCTCAGCAATTTCCATGTTAGTCAACAAAAGCTGTGAACATATTGTTTGCTATAATCCATCATAACAACTCAGTATTGAATAATACTAAACCTGACATGAGAGATTCAAGAGTAAATGTCGTGTCTTTGTTCCAAGTGAGAAAATGTAAAAAGTAACACAAAGACAGAGAAAGAGGATGTCTCATAGAACTGACCTCAAACTGACCAACAGTCAGCATCAGTCAGACCAGTGTTCCAGTATTAGATTTAAGAGCAATAAAGGTTTGATGATGTTCTGGAGGAAACAAAGATTTGTCAGTGCAGCTGTCATTCATGTGAAAGTTCCTCTCACTGGTTCATCTTGGCCTGTGAGCCCTTTCCCTTCATCCTTTTCCTGACAGTTAAAAATGACATCTGCCAGGTGACGGAGGCCTGTGGAGTACGATCTCAGCCCTTCAGTGGAGGTTAGTGAAGGCTGTCTATTGTGTTTTGGGTCCCAGCATCTGACTCTTACCTGGGATTATGTCCCTCCATTAGTTAATCACCCCCACACTAAACCTCCTAAGCCAGCAGCTCAAACAATTGAAAACATCTCACAAAATCAATCAGCATTTTACGGTAGTGCCCAGAGACATCATTGCGCTGAGCATCGTATTATTCATATGACCCATAAATTGGTTGTCTCTGCAGTGACATCTGCTGAGTTTTATCTCTTGGAATGAAATCTGCCATCCACATGGCACGCATTTTAAGTAAATTGCTAAACACATTCCCCCCGGTGGTGTGATCACTTTATTGTCACTAAAAGGGCTTTGCTGCTTTGATGTCTGAGGCTGTAACACTCAGCGGGTAGTAAATGTCCAAGCATGGAGGGAAAACAGTTGCGTAGTGCTGGATAAGGTTTTCTGATCTTTCCAGATAACACTCCTGTATCGCTCATCTATGCTTGACCCATTGCTCAATTTACCCAGAATACAAAGCAGTGGGTCACTGTGACCATGCCGACAAAAAAGAAAGGAAAGGACAAAAACATCAGAGTAAATATGAGCTTACAGTATTTGCCCATGATTCTTGGAAGTTTTCCCAATTTCATGACGTTGATCAAAGTTCACTTAATCTTTTGTTTACCTTTGCCAACGGAAAGCCGATATCATTTTCACTTCTGCAGAAGAGTGATGTCAAATTTCTAAATTAATCTATTTATAAGCAAACAAACAAAAACAAAAAAAACGTATGCAGAGAATAACTGCCTGTGAGCTGGGCTTTATTCCTCCTTTCCTCAGTGAGAGGGAAGACACAGGAGTGTTAACTATCCTCTGTTGAGCCATTCATAGTCTTCCTACCGCTGAAAATGCTGGTGAGGAATTCAGGGAATGTGACTTCTCGGCACAGATCAAAAGGGTTGAACATTAACTGCGCTGAACTCTTCAGCCCTGCAGTGCTGCTCCCAGGGACTGTCTGTGAGGTTCAAGGGTCCCACAGGAGCCCTGCTGAATCTTCAGTGTCAATAACAGGTATGTCACATGGAGCGTTACACGTGAAGCCCCTGGTCGTCCCCCTTTTCCTGCCCTTGGTGCCCTGGCAACCTGCATCATGCACTCACTCACACATACATACTGTACAGAGGAAATAAACAAACAGGTGGGTGACTGTACATTTCTGGAGCATCATGGCAACAAAATCTAACACGTGATCATTTAAAATTCGGAGACAGCTGCTCTCCTAAACTTAACGTTGTCTGTTTTGCAACATGTGTTTTGCAAGAACTGCCAGGTCTTACCTCACCTGAGGAGACAACCATTCTTCAGGTGAGCTTTCAACACCTGCCGTATTCAGAGCCTGCAGAAGTTTGTCTTTGTCGGACACATTGAGTAAACCTGACTGGGTGCCTCCCATATCAAGGACCTGTCAGAACCGTTGCAAATGAGGGAGCCTAAAGATTAATGATCCAGATTAGAGACCATAAATAAGTGGTCTTTGCACTGGGATTCCTCTGGCCCTTAAGATCTTATTAGAGAAGAAACAAGGTGGAAATTCAATGCAGGTTGGTTGATCTAAACTTTGTAACAAGCCACATTAGGAAAAGATAATAAAGAGGGAAGATGGACAACAGTTCATCCATTGAAGAAAAAGAAGTGTACACAATCACAGCAGAGGAGGGAAGAGTGCCAAACATCTATGGAACATACAGTGTCTTTTTCCAGAGTCCTTGGCAGCACTATAGGTATTCTAGCAAGCAGCTACTACGAAACAGGATTTGGGTGGTTGCCATGATCTGACAGTGAGGGATGAGGACATCCATGTAGCAGCTGTGGGTCTCTGTCACAGGGCAGGAATGGGAGGCAAGACAGGGTGGGGAGGCCTTCTCTTGTAAAAGGTTCAACCAGCTTCCCGCTGGGGGGCTTGGACAGATTTATGATCCAGCAAATGATATGTTAAAGCAGAATGCTTCGAAGTGCCGGAAGCTTGGGAGTGGACCAATCTGTATCTCTGCTATGCTTGAACTTAGGTCAAAGGTTTGTGATGGCCACTCAAATACCCCAACTTTGCTGTCCTTAAGCCATTTTGCTACAACTTTGGAACATGTTCAAGGTTTGGTCCATAGGGAAGACACATCTTCTTTAACTTCCAGACATAATTGTCCCCATTCATGATGCCACCTACAGTTTTTGTTGAAAGATCTTTAGCAGGAAAGTGACCCTGCAGCATGACACTACCACCACCGTGCTTCTCTGCTGAGATAGTTTGGCTGTGAAAGCATCACAGTGTTTCCTCCAAAAATTATGATTTTAACAATGGCTAAAAAAAAAGGCTCAATCATTTTCAAACACAGAAAGGAGTTTTCTGTAAAGTTTTGTGTGCCCATTTGCAGTTAAAAGATGTAGTCTCCCATTTTCATGGCAGTGTATACAGATATACTGTACAAGAGATGATTGTTGTGGATACACTGCAGATGATTTTAAACACACTTTCTTCAGATTTTTTGGAAATCTTTGTTAATTTTCAGTTAAAACACACTCAGTATTTCATATTTCCTCTTAAACCTTTACATTCTTCTCTAGTCAATCAAATTTTATCTTTAGTCCACTGGCTTTGATCAAATACTCCAGAAAACAACAGTAAAAATCTATCTCACACTAAGGAGAACAGGTCAGTTTTATATACTGGGAAGGAGTATATAAATATAAATATAATATATAATATAGATAGGGAAAGAGTTTCATTCATTCATTCATTCACTCATTGAAAATATAAAAATCGCGCCACACCCCCACCACCCCCCAGCGAGGGCCAAATTTATTTTTTATTTTCTTTTTTTTTCCTTTTTTTTTTTTTTTTCTTTTTTTTTTTTTTTTGTTTTTCGCACGGAAATATTATAATAATCATTACTTTATTTTACTTTACCCCGATCCGTCTTATCCATATCAACAATTAATGTCACGTACGTTACGTCACCTCCTCATGGCAGGGGAAGTAAAATTTTATTTTTTTTTTTTTTTTTTCTTCTTATTTTTTTTTTTTTTTTCTTTTTGTTTTTTATTTATTTTCTTAAGAGAAAAAAATACTTTATATATATATTTTTTTTTTTTTTTTTTTTCCTTTTTTTTCTTCTTTACTACTTAAGTATTTAGTTTTTTTATTTATTTCCACATCCGCGCGGCAGAGTGAGACACCTCAATTCCAATTTTTTTTCCATTTTACACCCTTTTCAAGGTAAAGGAAAAAAAAATGGATGAAAGCGTTATTTTTATTTTTTATCTCTTTATCCCCCATTAATATAAAAAAAAAGGGACATTTATTTTTTTTTTTTTTCAAATTCATTCATTCAGTCCCTTTAACAGTTTTTTAAGTATAAAGTCATGGTTTATGCAATCTTATCACACTCATAATAGGGTTTATGCACAGTCACTCCCGTTTATGACAAGTCAGCCCCACTACTTCCGGTTCAGCACTGCCACAACCCTGTTTGCGGTCTGTGGTCACAACAACGGGTAAAATGACATTTTTTACGCGCTGTCTTCAAGACATGCCTCGCATCAACGTGTACGATGTCCACAGGATTTTTCAGAAGCACACTGCGACGTCCGCAAGCAAGCAGGTTAAAGGCTTTAAGTTGTATATAACCAACTTCATACATGATTATGAAGGTAAGTGTTAGCTAACACCGGTAGCTTGGAGGTAGCATCAGAGGACAGTGACAGATCTCTATTAACGGTTTATGGACAGTTATATGTTAAAAATATTGTTGATTCAGACACCGTGTTGTAATAACAATAAATATCACTCATATTGCTCATTTGCTCCAGCTGCTGTCTTAGTTGAGCAACCTCCTCTCGAAGTCTCTGGTTTTCCTCCAGCACAATGTCCACAAAGGCAGGATCCGGGCTGGGGCAGTAGTCATAATCTTGAGCATGAACTTTTTCCCTGGTTTCCACCTTCTCTGGTCTAGCCGTACGTTCCCATACAGACAGTCTTCTCTCACCAAGAGAATAATTGTTCTAATGAAAAAGAACTGGAACGGCGTCAAGTTTCAGCCTCCTCCTCTTACCTGCCTCACTCGGCTCTTTGACATCCTGCGCTGTAAAGTGTCTACTGCAGACATGGGTGTGATGAATGATGATGAACCTTTCCCTCCTAATGTTCACAATCCATCTCTTTCGTAGTTGATCATCCGATGGAAATGTGTGAAAACTAATAACAGAATTATATTTAGCCGACGTGGCACACAAAGGAACACAGCAGTGTTCAGCTGTTGTCCATTCACGTCGCTGAAACTTGAATAACGGCTTCATCTCATACTACTACTACTACTGTTATATTGGTAGTAGTAGTAGTATATACCGATATATATATCGGTATATATATACTATACTAAAGGTTACTATACAATCTGTCGTCTGGATTATGAACAATATCTAATTCCTTTGTTTACTTCAGTCTTCAAATCTACCGCCACAACCCGTCCCACAGGCTGAACCGGAAATCCTTTCCTGGCGTATTGTAAACCAGAAGTTCTAAAGAACGCGTCATGCATAAACCCCATTATAATTTCTCTCTGGAATAAACTAAATATTTGATTCAATTTAATAAACAAAGTATGATATTAAGATAATTTCTCATCAAAGATCATATTTATTTGGTTTAAATTTAAATAATAATGTATTGTGATATAAGGTGGATTAGCTGGTAGAGGTTGAAATAACATTTATATGTTCTCTTTTGTTTTTTGTTGCTGCATTTCTAAAATCTACCATCTGAAAACATTGAAGTATTATTTGAAAGATTTTGTTTAAGCTTCCAATGTTTTTACTAGTTTGTGCTCTTCAGACTAAGGAGGAACTACTGTTCATATACAGCAGAAATTTTTGTGGGATAAAGACTAATTTGTTTTAATGCCACTTCTCTTGTTTTCAGATGTTTGAAACAATACCTGTCAAGGTTTGGATTTGAAAATAAGGGAAATAATTAAAGCCATTCTACCACCTCAACCGAACTTCAGTTTCCCTTACATTTTGAGACAAGTGTACTGTACAATAAATTCAATATAACCACTTACTAACTACAATTAAGCTGATTAGATTATGATCATCTTTGTTGACATTGAGATGCTGTGAACATTCCTACATTATATTACAGCCTAAATAAAAACACAAAAGGGTATATGAAGCACATTTATTTATTTTACATATTTTTTTATTCATTCACATATTTACTTTATTTCACATTACTTGTCTGTAAGCTAAGTTGAACATTAACAATTTATCATTACATTTCTTCTTTTTTCTCATATTCACTCATGTGGCTCTCCGGCATTCACTAATGACAGTGTTTCCCAACATTGACTCAATCTTTGTGGACCACCACGTCTATATTATTAGCATCAAAATATGTCACAATAATTGTGTCGCACGTACAACAGTAAAATCCAGAAGTGTGTAGCAATCGGATAATCTGCCGTCAAACATCTGCTCTGCACGTGAATGCAGCATACGGAGAGGCAGGACCAAATTAAAAACTCCCTGTAAGTTGATGACCGTAGTGCACATGTACTTGGTGCGAATCAGTGATGAAAGGTTTTAAAGACATCCTAAACTTCATAAATAATGAGGATTAAGTGTTTTTTAGTGGATTCGTTGTCCCATTGAATCAAAGCACCCACATGTCCAAATTAGTTTCTCTCAAAGAGAAAATGGATTTTTCATTTGTCATGAGTAGTAGACAGATAGTCTGGGTTAGTTTGTTATCGCTGTCAGCACGAACGTTGTGACACCTCCCAGGCTCCTCCTGTAGGTGGCAGTTCTCGTAAAGCTAGTGACAGAGCTCATTGGGCAATATGCGCATGACTCCACTACTTCCTGAACTTCAGACAGCACCTTTGCTTCCTGTCTTTCATTACTGGACAAACTGATTCATCCAGGTGTGTCTGGCCAGTTACTGAGGTCAAGCACACCTGGATTAATCAGTTTGTCGAGTAATAAAAGACAGGAAGCAAAGGTACTGTCTGGAGTTCAGGAAGTAGTGGATTTGTGCATATAGCCCATTCGGAGAGGCTGAGGATTCTTTTCTTTTTTAATAGGCTACTTTATAATACGGGAAATTTTACAGGAAAGTACTAATATGGGAGGTCAGGGGGGGAAATTTGTTTAAAAAATGAGAGTTTCCTGGCCAAAACAGGAGACTTGACAGCGATGGTTTGAAACATTTTCATTTTGTTTCTTATGTTGTTTTGATTTTAAATGTTTATTCTTTTATCAGGCATAATCTTTTTTTTTCATTGTTCATTTTTCTTTATTTTTCCTTTGTTGTTTTTTTTTCTTTGATATTATTTTCCTTCTCAAAATAAGGACTTTTGTCTATAATTTTCCTTTTAGATCCCAATATCTTTTTGTATGTTCATGTGTAAATTCTTGCAGATGTTCATGAAATTTTTTCATGCTCATGTGTGCTGTCTTGGTAGTTGTGTATTTGTTTTAGTTATTTTCCACCTGCTTTATGTTGCAATTTTTGTCATTGTACTTGCTCCTTTTTGGTCTATAGTTTTCTTCTTCTTGTATTTGTATCTATAATTGTAATACGGACCCTACCAGCTATCCCCCACCCCCCTCCTGTTTTTCTCTCTGTGTATACATGCTTTATATTTCTTCATTGTTCTGCACTTTTAGGCAGTTTGGTTGTTATCCTTCTTTTTGTTGTTGTGATTCAAAATGTTTCATTAGATTTATTTTTTTTTCCGTCTTTGTCACAATATTCCAAAAACACAAGTGTATTGTCATTTCTTACAAAATCTTTGAAGAAAAGTTTTGTAATCCCAGTAAAGTCTTCAACAACTGACACTGGTGGGTCAAGGATTCGGACAGCACAGATCAGGGCTCAGCTGAGGTAGCCTTAAGCTTAAAACCCTGAGGCGTGGAGCTATTCCTGTCCAAAGTTAGAAATGAAATGCATACTTGTATGCACGGTAGAGATACAGAGAGCCCTTCATGTACACTTCATCCCGGAGTCTCCTCCTCTGTGAGCCAACACAGCCATCCATTCACTGTCCGTCACACTAGAGCACATGATCCTCACACCCACTGCCGTCCTAATCAGCCTATTTATGAACGTGGTGGCATATAAAAAAGACATTTCGTCTCGCGGCTGTGACTGTGCACAAAGACGATAATTGATTTATTCAGTTTGAATAATAAAAGCTTCTTCATGAGGTCAAGGGCGTTATTCCCCTGAAGTCATCAGCGTGGACGGAGTCATTTACTACATGTTGAATCATCAAATGTTCCTTCTCCACTGACCTTTTCCTGCTACTGCATCTGATCACTTGATAGTGAAAAAGGGAAAAGTGAATTAATTTCTGTCAGTGTAGAGTTGAACTCTGTGAACCGTCTCTCTTGTGAGCCTGAGCTGTCATTTGTGGATGCACATGATTCCATACTGCTTTTCCATAACTATACTCACCCTATAACAACAGGAGCCATATGAGATGGGAGATGCCTTAACTCCACTGTGGTAAAATTACAAGCTTTGAACCAGTTGTGGTTTTTCAGCGTGTGAGAGAAATACGTCAGAGGGAGTGTGTGGACAGACCAGCTGCCTTCCTGTGTTATCGTTCTTTCCATTGAGACTCCATAAGTCCAGTGAATATCCCTTATTTAGTTTAAATGGATGCTGGTATATAAATGCCGCACGCATAATTAGATCAGGAAGTCCTGTAATATGTTTGAGTGGACAGAAAACTGTGACTGTCATTTGTTATCAACAACATCTTTCTCAATTTCATGCAGCCTGACTCAGAGCAGCCTACTTAGACAAGAAGTGAGCGATCAGTGAATTACCGGAGATAAATGTGTGACCTGAAAACCCCACATGGCCTCATGCCCTAGAAAATATTCTGGCACTGAAATTCTCCTGTAAAACAGACTTGAACTGTCATACTAAGAGACAGTTTTGACAATTTACATAAAAAAGTTTGTCCACAAAGTGTAAGCATTTGTTTAATTTTTTATTATTATTATTTCAATGTGTAATAAAGTAATTGCTAAATTCTATAATAAAGCTAGAAATAGATGTAGGAGCTTTATGTATCAGTAGTTGAACTTATGGCATTTAATAGACAAATGCATCATGTTAACAAATACAACCTTATTTCAGCATACTATGTACAATAATGTTTGGTTTTAGTAACAACTGAATGCGAGTGCCACAAAGTGCAAAGAAATACAACATGTTACATACAACAAAGAAATACAAAAAGAAATACAACCGGACAAGAAAGAAAAAAATGTAGATGCAATGTATTGGAGATTTTAAAAAATGAGTAAAAATAAACAGTCAAAATTAAGTAAATATGAATAATAGGAACATACAGAAGAGGGGGAGAAAAAGACATAGGCGAGGGTAGAAATGGTGTGTGACTCTACAGCCTTTTTCATGCACAGTAACATGCCTCATCAGTCTGCTGGGTTGGCAATGTTGGAAAAACGGTTTGAGCAAGCGATGGTTTAAAAAAACACACCACCCGAAACCACGCCTTCAGAACGCAGGGACATGTGAACCATATGTTTTATGAGCAGGTTAAGATAACAGCTGAGTCGATAGCTCGTTAGCATGCCAGTAAACAGCTGGCAAACCATGTTTTTAAAAGCATGAATCCACTCACCTCCAACCCCTTCTGCGGTGTAAAAAGTCCACATTGCAAACCTTAACGCCTTCGCGACTTAATCCTTATCTGCAGTAGTCGAGTTGTAAAAACGTTTCAGGGGGGATGGAAAAACTCACTGGAGATTCTCTTTAATCTGCCTTGAACGTAAGAATCTTAACTAACATCTTCACTTATTTTTGTTACCTGATGAGTCCTTTTGGTGAAAACAAAATAACCGCATGAAGCGGGGGAAGATTTTTAAACTGGGGGAGACCAAATGATTTCAACTCAGTAAGTTATTTTTGTGTAATATGGGCTAAAATTAGCAAGCAGTTTGTGATAATCCAAGAGCCAAAGTATTTGACTAAAAAGCCACAAGAGAACTCTTAAGCAAAATCATTGATTAACAATAAACATTGTTAAACAAAGACCTGATCAACACCAGCCACACATGATGGAACTGGTATTTGACTGGAATACCAGTTACCCACCAAACGTCATGCTTTATGCAAAATATGTTTCATTTAACAGCTTCTGTGTTCAAAATTCCATATTTTCAGCTTTTCTAAGCTAGATATTGTGATTGGGGAAAGAAGGTTGCTGCTTTGCAGGAGAGAGCCTAGGCTGCTTCCAAACCACGTTCACGTCTTATTTTAGACACTAGCTACCCCATCCAGTTCGAATTTTTAAGATCAGACGTGCACAAGTTGAAAATCCCAATTTTAAGCTTTTCTCGCAGAGATATTGCGATTGGAGAAAGTAAGCTACTGCTTCACAGGGGAGACCACACAGTGCTTCTAAACCACTTTCACTTCTTATTTTAGACACCAGCTACCCCCTACAGTAAGATTTTTTTAAATCGGACATGTAGAAGTAAAGTTATGAGCTTTGCTTTCCAGCGGAGCTCAGGCAGATATTTGCCCAGCTTGCAGGCGATCCTGCTGGACAGAATAATTCTTCATTAATGCTGGTAAAATATTTGAGACAAACTCTCTTCTAATGTGAACAGTAAATATCTGTTCTACGTTTGCCAGGCTCATAATTCCCAATCTAACGTGACTGAATGACAAGTCCTGTGTTTTAGCGAGCTAGTTAACGAGAATCTCAGCTAGCTTGGAGGCTACATGGCTAGCTGGATAAACCAGCCGTGTTTATTGTGCAACTTGTGGCGAGTTTAGCGACTTTTGTATAGATTGAGCAAAAGTAATGATTAAGATTCTGAGTCATGAGTCATTGCTCACCTATGATAATCTTTTTAAAATAGTCTCCGACATCGCGTTGTCCAGCCACTCATTTAGCCATGCTGACATTGCAGCGCAGTTAATCCTTAAAGATATCCCTTTCTGCTGCAGCTTGTGCGGCTCCCTCTGGCATCGGATCGGGCATCAACCAATCATGTTGCGCCATTGCATGTCTGTGTGCCCCTGTGCCCTCGGATTTTATTTCTTTTACTCAATATTCGTACTACTTTCTGATAATGAAATGGTTATATGAGTATTGGTTATATTTCCAGGATTTACTGTAAAAAGGGAGGGGATGGAATGGGGGGATGGCAGTTTTACAGGGGGAATGATTTTGATCATTTTTATTTCAGGGGGGATGCCATCCCCCCCTCAACTCAAGTGCTGCTCATCTGTTGTTTTTGGGGGTTTTTTTTGGCGCAGCAGCAGCAGTCAGTTAGCTATATTTGTTTATAGTGAGCAGCGCACAGGGGGGTCACGTGGGAGGCAGTGAGAGGGGAGGGACAGACAAAACATAGAGGCATCGATTCGTTCTTTCTATAAGTTGCAAATTACCAATTCCTGCCTTTCTGCGCGAATGGCAGGGGTTGGTCAGAGTTTTTTCAGAACTGCAGCTCTCACAGAGGTCTGACTTTTTTCCGTCCTTTTTTGAATACATGATGTACTGACTGTCAGGATGGAAGGACCGTTTCATCCAGTATAACAAAAAGTGTTTCTGAACAGGATTACCAACTCTGGCTTTAATGTTATAAGTTTCATGGCCAGAACCACTGGAGCCACCATGTCTGCTAGTTTCTGCTAAAAACCTCCGCTTAAAGCGGTTACAGAGCATTTTACACTGACGAACACAGATTAACGACACAGATACGAAGAGCTCCAGAACTTGACTGAAAAATGGATATTGTTAAACCCAGAAAGGGTTCTGGGACATATTATGCTGTATATGGTTGCAACAGCTTGTGAAAACAAATATGTGCAGGTACAGTATGTTTTAAAGTGAGCGAACTTATCATAGGACAGCAGCTGCACGGCTGCATGACCAACCGGTCCAACTTTACAAGTGCAGCCTGCAGTCTTCACCTCTCCATCCTCTGTAACCACCACCCAATCCTTCTGACAGGAATCATTCAGACACTGGTTTGGTTGAACATCCGCCTTCATGGACACTAAACTGCCGTGTTTGTGTAGGCTATCAACACACAGCCCAGTGTCACTATGTAAGTCTACGGTGTTACTGTTTATCACAATGGACAAAGTACACAAATAATTCGCTAGTTGTAGCATGAGGCCATTTCATCATACTATATTATCCTCCAGTTCAATGTTGTAGCAGGGGGAGTGTTACGTCCCAGCTCTGCTAGGGGTTAGGGACGCAAACAAAAGACTGGTTTCAGGTGGAGTAAAGATGTTTTATTGTTCAGAAGTGATTAAGGCAAACACAAAACCTGGAAAAACTGAAAAGGAGATGGGGTTAGTGATGCTGCTCAAAGGAACAAATAAAAAGACAAAGCCTAAACACTAAAAAGGGGAACCAAAATGGAGAAAACAAACCTAGTCTAGGAACCAAAAAGGGAATGAGCAGCACCAGAAACTAAGACCTGTAACCAAAACCCAACTACAACAAAACAAGTCCTAGCTATCTCAACTCCAAACTATCAGTGAAAATGACAAGGGAATCTAGCAACCAAACCATTAACCAAACTATAACACCTGGAAATCAAAACTAAAGACAAAGTTACTCAAACTAAAGTCAACAAAAACATAAACTAAGGACAACTGTTGCCAGGCCAAGCAGTTGCCAGTGACTGTCTTCTTCTTCTTCTCTTGTGTTTATTGGCAGTTTGCTACCCAGTCCAGGGAGCATTACCGCCACCTACTGCTCCGAATTTGGGACGAGAGATTAGGCAGTTACAGGCTACTGCCAGTGACTGAATGTGTGCTGGGTTCTTTTATAGCTGTAGAGGGGCAGCTCCAGGTGTGTCCAATGAGTCGTTAGCAGATGAGGGAGGGAGGAGATGGTGGTGGTGTGGTGCCAGGCCAATGAGAACGGAGGGATCGAGCAGGAGGATTGCATGTAAAATTAAAAACAAAGGGGTTAGAAACCAGGCGGCCGTAACAGGGAGGAAGTAATAAGACACTTTCTTTTATAAGAAATATACAAGAATATTACCATTTTAGAAACATCACTATTCAGAGTGAATGAATGTAAATCTTACTAGACCGGAGGTGCTTAGCAGAAATTGATTGACTGCGGAAGTAAACCAGTCTGTGAAACTTCTCTGTAGCTTCAGTCATTGTATACTTTTGTAATGCCAAATCTAGCTAAGGGCTGGACAGTTTTTCAAGTGATTTAAACCAAAGTCCTTCATGAATAACTTTCTTTTTTTTCCAACCTGAAATTTATACGTGCATTTACTCACTGGTAAAATTTCTGTATCACTTTGACTCCTTCTGAGAGAATTAGCTCTCCGTTAGTTATCAGGGTGTTAGTCACACTTTTCGGAGGGGCGAAAAGTAGTATGTGTGCTTCTGTAGTGCAGCTGAGAAGAGCAGCTTGCTACCCAGACAACAAAAAAAACAAAATCCACGAAAGTCTGAACTCACAGGACAATATTACTCGTTCGTTCATCAATTCTACTTAAAGGGACTAGAGGCAAGATTAAAAAATGAAACTCGCAACAGCTGCTTCAGGTAACTGCAGCCACAAGCCAAGCTGTCACGGGAGCGTGCACAAACTGAAGCTATAATGTTATTAACTACGCTTTTTCTTCGTAGTTACACTTTTTAGTGTCTTTCAGTAGATCTGGATCGTTTGCTGACGGCAGAAGAATCCATAACTATCGCTCACAGTGTTTGAATTTACCGCGACCGTCTTCTTCCTGTATCAAAACTGTCGGGGATGTGGGTGCAGCGTCATTTGTCGTCACATCCGCAGGGCAGCGCGGGAAATTCGGCCACCGAATTGCAGCGATCACACGGCCTGTTCAAGGCAACAGAGAAAGACATGGGTGGGCTCATTTCTGTTTGGTATTTAACGCTTCATCACCCATAAGTATTAAAAAAACTGGACATGCTTGTTTATTCTTTTGTATTTCCTGCCTTTAGTCCCTTTAAGAAATGAGACTTGCAAGTGCCGTGACTGGCGCTGTGGGTAACTGCAGCCACCAGCCAAGCCGGCACGGGAGCGCGCACAAACGGATTCTATAACGTTGTTTACTGCGCTGATAAAGTCATTTTCGTCATAGTGTCACTTTTTAGTGTCTTTCAGTTGATCTGGATCGTTTGCCTACGGCAGAAGAATCCATAACTATCCCTTGCAGTGTTTGAATTTACCGCGACCGTCTCCTTCCTGGAAAACTGTTGGGGACGCGGATGCAGTGTCATTTGACGTCACATCCACAGGATCGTGCGGGAAATTCGGCCACCGAATAGTAGCGCATTTTGCAGCACAAAGCCTGTTGAAGGCAACGGAGAGAGATGTGGGTGGGTTTGTTTTTTTTGTTTTTTAATGCTTCATCACCCATTAGTATTAAAAAACTGGACATGCATTATTTTTTCACGATTCTTGCCTCTAGTCCCTTTAAAGTATTGGTGAAATGAAGCAGTTTTTGCTGCAGATAATGCCTTATACAGAGGCCGCCCCGTCTCTCCCATTATATACTGTAGATGTACGCCGAACGGCAACTCAACGAAGTAACTTCCAAAGGAGTCAAAGTGATGCAGAAATTTTACCGGTGAGTTAATGCGCATATAAACTCCTAGAAATAAGGTCCATGTTGAAAAAAAGAAAGTTATCCTTTAAAGAAAACAAAATTTATAACAGAAACATGTTGTGTTACACTTACAGTTCACACACAACGTAGTCGTTGTGTAAGACACACCAGCAGCTACAAATATTATTTTGTTTTTATGAAGCTCTGGTGAAAGCTCATGAGGTAGATCTGATCAATCTTGTTTTTTTTTTTTTTTTGCCCCTTGGGTTTTTACTTAGAAAACCTGCCACTCCTTTCTTTCCCACACTCTGTCAAATCTTCTATATTATTTATGACGACACTGCTCTGGTTTAATAGTCTTCCAATTTTCCTTTTTTTCCATTTTTTAGACATCACTTTTACTGACATTTTCCTTTCAGATCATCACACAGGATCTGCTTCCCTAATCTCCAGTTGTCCAGGATGGAGCGTTAACAGTTGTTTGCTTTCTCTGAGCCTGACACCAGCATCTACTCACGGTGTTTCTCATCAACTATAACATCACGCTTCATCTGGATACGTCTCTCCTTACTAAAATAAACAATTCTGACACAATCTGAGATAAAATATAGATTTAATTGCGCTATGATAATGACCACGACCAAGGAAAAAATTAATCTACCGGTGTTACCTGAGAACACATAAGTCATGTCATTGCTATGTATCAGATGAAAAACTACAGCAAGGGTAAAAAAAACTAAGTTCTCACAAAGTTATAGATTTCTCATAAAAATGTTTTTTCCCATGAGGACTTCAGATACAGTCAGAATCGGCTAAATAGTCATACTACATTGGGTTAAACCAAATGTAAATGTAAATGTAAATTGATTGCAGCAGCTCAGACTTTTGTTGAGTTGAAAATCATCATGAATGTCATGTGATCTGACCTAATAAGATTATTGCTGTAAAATTTCATGGAAAATGTTATGAAAAGCATCTAGGTACCCATTCAAACATGACTCACAGTACAGTAACATACATAGTTGAGTCAAGCTACAGTATGGTTCGAATTCAACCTGGACCAGCATCCTTGCCCCAGTACTCACATACTTCTATTTATATGCAGATATATCTAAAGTTATCTGTGGGAAATACATTATAGATGTAAGTTGACTGTAAAAACTCAAATCTTAGCAAGATTATTTTTCTCATTCCTAGTCAAAATATCTCTTCAAACTCAAAATAAGACTAAATTACTTACAGTAAAGATAAGCATTTCCGTCAGCTATAAGATCTTGTTTTAAGGCAATGCATCTCATTTCAAGAAATCTTATCAAAAAAATTTTTTTTAAACTTATTGAGTGGCCAAGATTTTTTTTTCTTGTAATAAGCAAAAAAAATCTGCCAATGGACAAACAAAAGATTTCTTGATAAGATTTCTTGAAATAAGATGCATTGCCTTAAAACAAGATCTTATATCTTACAGTATGTTTATGTTTATTTATGTTTCTCTATAAGTAATTTTGTCTTATTTTGAGTTTGATGAGATCTTTTGTCTAGAAATGAAAAAAACTTACTTGCTAAGATTTGAGTTTTTGCAATGTTGAATTTGCTGCACAGATGTTGTCTTCATATGACCTGAACAATGATTTAGCCCAGTGATATTGTCATTAAAACAGTTGAGGACTTTGAAAACACTTTACTGTGAGTTGAAAAGTTTTAACTATCAGACAAAAAGAACAAAAATAAAGGTGAAATAAAGCTTAATGTGGAATTCCACTGTAATGATATAGACTGTTATACACATTTGACATAAAGATGCAAAGAGATAGATCTTTCTTGCATATGTGTGATACCTTGGTCCATTCTAATTTAGTTGCCTGTAATCATACAGGAGGCTGCATGGTGGTGTGGTGGTTAGCACCACAGCTTCACAGTAAGAAGGTTGCTAGTTCCAGCCCTGGCTGGGGGCGGGGGGGTCCCAGAAGTTCAAACAGTTCAAACATTTCAAACATTGTTACCAGGTCATATTTATGTTGCCCAACTGGCTCAAAAGTACAAATGAAGCCCACAAAGCTAAACACTTTGCTGCTTGTCTCTGAAGCCAGTCCTCCACATGTAAAGTTCAAAAGGCTTACTCATTAATTATTCTTATTTGGGAGGTAGTCCGCTCCATATTTGCAATTCTGATGACCAATGCTTCAACTGCAGGCGAGGACAGGAGCTGGAAGATGGCACCAGGGAATTTGGGAAAATGCTGACAACCCCCCTTAAGCACCAAAGCCAAGAGGGAGTTTATAAAAAAAAAAATCCCTGCAAATATCCCCTTAATTATTCTTACACAAATTGGTCTATGTGTTTTAAAAATGCATATTTCATGCGGTGAATTTCTTTGGGCTAATCCTTTATATTAACCTCTGACTCAGTGTGGCAGTGTTAGTTAGCTGATGCAGAATGTGTAAGAGCTGCAGCAAATGTACCAAACGTGTAACCTGTAGCAAATAGGAAACTACTGCTTTATTTTGGGTCTGTGCTTCGAAGAAAAAGCCTACATTCTGTGAAGACAAGACGACCGCCATTCCTGGAAGTGTCAGTAGGGTGATAAACATACAAGGACAGAGTTAAACGCATATGCACAACAAGGCTTCTGTTGAAGATATATTTAAAGTTGCAGAGTAGAGTGGTTTACCACATTAAAATGAACAAGCAGGCTCACTTTCTCATGAAGAAGCTGTAGTATGATGCAATTTCCTCTTGTGCAATTCAAATATTAAAACTAGCGTATGTGATGTGACTCTCAGCAGCACAAATGCTGCAGGTAAAGAGTTTAAGTGCCAAACTCTTTAAAATGTAATAAATGAATAAATTATGAAAGAAAACAAGTGAATGGAAGTTTATTGTTTTTCTATTTATGCATCAAGCTTTAAAGCTGGTGTTAGATGTTAGTTTGCTTAACCCAACATTTACACACCCTTACCAACTGATCCATTCCCAGGGAGAGACCCAGGACAGGAGGAGGAGGAGGGGGGGCAAAGAGCAGTGGTGACACCCACTAACACAAACCCAGCAGGTAAACAGACATGCGGTATGTTAGCCTATCCCTCACAACAAGCTGCACTCCACACAGAGAATTTCAGGACAGCAAAATGATCTGCTGCCTGCAACCTGATCACTCTGCCTTTCCCCTTTCTCATGGCCCTGTCTAACTTTGAGCATCTGTGTAAACGCGAAAGTAATTCACTTGTCAGCTCCCTGCTGTGATTTTGGAAAGAGCCGAAGATGAGTAAACCACTTCCCCTCCTGATCCGGTGTGATTGCCTGCGATGTTACTTATTGTAAATAAAAAAAATATATTGTGGTGATACTAAGTGACACGGAGTGAGTATGAGCGGTTGTTTGTCTCTTTGCATTGGCTCTACGATTGAGTAGCAACCTGTCCGGGGTGTACCATGCCTCGCCTGCTGCTGACTGCTTCATTGACCAAGGGGGGGCCCCAACACAGCATGATTTCCAAATGGCACCTCATAAAACAGCACTTCTTTTCACAACTAGAGCATATGCATAAAGAGAGCAGCAATTTCCCCTAACCATGACTAAGAGTGAAGATGCTGAATAAAATAGAATATCAAAACTGAATTTCTCAATACCTATATGGCTGTACATTTTCCAGTCATCAACTGTGTCTATGTTCTTTCTCTGGAATGAAAATAGCCTGTTAAGTTTTATCTGAGAATATGATACTTTAATTATGCTGAGGAGTGAAATGAGTTTAGCACAGATGGGAGACAGCTTGTCAAATTTATTGCAAACAACATCATACAGCTCTTAAACAAAGAGATTTTATTAGAAAATGCATGATTATGATGAAAAAAGTACCAAACTGCAAGAACGCACACAAACACATCGGTGTGACTCCACAGCTGACTGCTCTGCTTCTATATGAAAATTGGGTGTTTAAATGTTTCACTGGTACACAGCTGAGGGGAGCCAATGGAATTATACAATCTCATGACAGATTTTAAAAGATGTATTTTGGTACATGAAGATTTTTTTTGGTAACAGTTTCATGATAAAAAATCAAAAACTGCAACATCTGTGCCTTGTTTTGTTAAATTCTCTATTGCAGTTCAAGTGCCCATCAGACAGCTGATAATGTTTCCCCATGTTTACATTTGTAGTTTGAATCCTATGCTGCTTGATCTCTTTGCTTTTCTACTTTAATGACACAACAAAACACACAGTTATGGCTGAACTTAAAGGTAGAGTCCAACATTCCCCCCCTGAAAATAACCGTTAGACTTGTGCAAGTGGAAATCCGTCTCAAACTGCGCCTTTGGGCCTCTACTCGCGTGCCGTGGCGCGTTTGAATGCATCTCTCTCTCCCCCTGCCTGTAATTTGCTCTTTAGCTTTGTTTTCTTGTGTTTGGGACGTTTCTGGGTGGAGATTTCTGTTTATATCGGCAGCCAATGACAGAGCTAAGAGCATGACGCTGTGTGGAAATAAGCTCATGATTGGAGCAGATGCCAGTCACTCGAACTCTCGAAGGAAAAAAAAAGAAAGAAAGGAAACACCGTGGATGCGCCAAAGAAAAGGAAAGAGCTTCAGATAATGCACTTTGGAGAACCAGGGTTAATAATAGTTTGGCTTGTAGCCGCTTCTGAGCTCTGAAGGAGAAGCTTGAAGCTGAATAGGCTAGCTAGAACAAGGCGGCCATTAGCCTGAGAGGGAGGAGCGCTAAGTTTGAATACTGTTTGCAAACAGAAACGCTGGAGGGACTTCGGACTCTACCTTTAAAGGTGGGGGTGGATAATGTTTTCCAGGAGCAATTTTTACTACATTGCTTAAAATCCCCTTCACACCACGACTGCAGCAGATTAATTAAATGCTCGAACAAAAAATGTAAAAAAATTAGTCACCCGTGAAGAGGACTGAAAAAACACCATCCAATTATTTTGAGCTGTCCGTTCTAACAGATTAGATGGTGATATGCCTATCAAATTCATCTGCTCTTTGTCCCCCACCCTTTCCCATTCCTGTACTCTGGAGGAGTGGCTTCAGGGGGAAGTGTAAAGAAAGGGGGTTGGACTTTGTGTATTTTTGAAATGTAGCTTGTGTGGTGTGCCAGTGTGCATCTCACCTGGAGGTAATTGGTGGGTGTCACCAAGTGAGTCTATAAGTGTAGTGGGCGTCGCCACACCTGTTTGAACCGTTTTTCCAGAATCTTCTACCCAACCTTTAACCTGCATGTTTCCAATGCTCATACCCTCTTTTATTTTGTAGAAACCATCATAATCTGCTTTAAGATTTAATTGTTTCTTTCTGTGTCCATGCTCCTACTCACCGCATTATTTGGTCAAATTCAAATTCAGCAAGGTGGATTTTGTATCAATTTTCTAACAAGCACACAGGCAAAAAAATGGCAGCAATAACATACATCAGCCTTATTGTTGCTTGGGAAGGGAACAAACCGTAGAGACAACAAGAACATGAAAAAAAAAAAAAATCCTGAGACATTGTGAGAGAAAAGAAAATGAACCCACTGGTGGGCTTGATATCATAAAAAGTTCTGGACATTCACTGAAGACAACAGATGATCACAGGATCCCTTCTATGTTGAAGGAAAACCCAGCACTGCCCCTTGATACACGCAGATAAAGCAGGCTGCGTGTGGCCTCAGGTTACCAGGAGGGCCACCATTAGATGGTTTGTTGTAAAAAAAAAAAAAAAAAAGTATAACATTGTGGCACTGATATAGGCGAGTGAGTGGTTTGACCTGACTGTGGCCCCCCTAAAACTAGTTTACGATTACCGATTAAAAGTCACAGCGAGACGGATCACGTCTCTCCTGCTGATGCCTACATGTGATCGTCTGCCAGAAACTGATTAACAGCCATGGGACCGTGCACAGCCTTTTCGCGCAGTTTCCCTCGGTGTCGCCGTCTGCAGCTGCTCCTCTCAACATCAAACCGACGTAACTCTCAATTTCATGTGACAATATAGCCATGCTGACACGAAACTGTTTTTGTTACATGTTAGTGCTTTAACTGATTAATTACGAGTGCAGACGAGGAGAGTTGTAATGATTTTCAGGGATGTTGCTGCTTTAAGCCTGGGATATACTTGCTGTGGATGCAAACGTTCATGCAAGCGGTCTGCGTTGTCTGTGAATATACTTGCTGCAGAATGTTGCGGCCAAAACGCCAATACCGGAGGCCACCGCTAGGAGCAGTACACAGCACTTGGACACTGAGAATGTGAAAAGGTCAATCTGCCGGTCAGATTGTATTTTCCGGGGCATATGTGAACAACCGAGGGATGTGGAAAATGGACAACGTTATTGCTCTCGAGGAAGAAGAAATATCATAGAAATGCCGATAATTTTGGACGAGGTCTGACTCTTCAAAACGACTCGCCAATGCCATTGTGTTTAACAATGACCTCACATTCATGCTTTTTGTAAGCATGCCCGCCTCTAGCATTCAAGTCAATATTGCACAACACGCACGCGGCATGTTACCTCACGTCAACGTGAGCGACCTATGTGCAGTAGGTACATTGGGAACACGTGGGCGCCATGATGCGTACGCGGACCTGTCGGCAGCAGCAAGTATATTCCAGCCCTTACTGTCCTGGCTGCATGTTACCTTTTGACATCCAGTTAATAGGATTTATGTATTTAGTCATAAGTAAAATGTCATTTCAACAGATGTTCATTTCTTTTAATTGGATTAAGCTAAAATAGGCTTCAGAATAGTTATATTTGCATAAACTGAAATGCTTCTGTAATTGTCAATTAAAAGAAGAAAAAACTTTAAATGGCAACAGTTTATCTAGAAAAATCATATAAATTTCTGGTAAAGTAATCCCTTTCATCCCCTTATACACCTTTCTAAGGTGGAATTGATCATCAATTCTGTCTGGGACTGTCCGGAACATTTTTAGGGGTTTCGGACAGTCACCTTGATATTATGGCTCTGGGTGGGGGCCCCATCTGGACCCTTTGCGTGGGGCCTTGTTTTGGATAGGGGCGGTGCTGGAAAAACCCTCAAGCCAATTCAAGAATGCTCTTCAAGCAGCAGGTTTTCCAAAAGAGAAAACTTTATAAGAGCAAGTACAAGTTCAACAAAAGGTTCAAAATATCAATAAATCTCAAGAATAAAAACACAAGTGCACACTTTGTCAAGCAGCATTCTTTGGACAGATGGAGGAAGATCAATTTCTTTCAAAATTAAATTAAGTCATGACTCATGAACTGGGGGGAACAGCAGCACCTGTAAAACACATGGAAGCTGTTTGATGGTTTGGTTTGTTCATGATCTGATAGAAGTCAGAAGCAGGATGATTAATTTTCAAGTGCACAGATATACTGTCTGCTGATTGGCATATCAGAGTGCAGAAGGACTATGTATAAGGATGCCTGGCAAAGCATCACACAGGAGGAAAGCTGTTCTGGGGTGATGTCCTTGAGTTACAGATTTGAAGCAGTTATTAACTGCAAAGGATCATTTATAAGCAATAAACAAATGCTTTCATCTAATTTATTGAAAATGAAGGTTTACATAATAAAGAGCTCTTACTCAAAAAATCTTTTTACTTTTCTCAAAATAGTCACAAGTGTCTTTGGAAACAAGAATTTTTATTCCTTAAAAAAATATTCAAGCACAGTTTACAAAAACATCTACATGGGACTTTTTTTGACAAGCAATCCAATTACAGTGTCCTGAATATATGGACTCACATAGTCAAGGTTCAGGTAGGGTCTGATTCAAAACTGGCAATGTTGGTATTGGTTCATGTATTGTTGGAGTTTTTCTTTTTAATAGCAGTGCACTCCCTAAGACAGACATTTTAGTTCCTTAACATAGTAAGAATTTAGCCATACATATGTGCAAATGTAAAAGAAAAGCACTGTTAGCAGTTGCACCAATGATGTGACAGTGTGGGGTCCTGTCACTATGCCTTTGATTGATCATGCACCCTGGCTACTTGACCACAGGGATATCCCTTTGGCTAAATGGATAGCGTGCATGACTCTCACCCAGGAGTCTGGGGATCAAATCCTGCCTGGGTCCTCCTTGTGCACCTGCCATGACTTCCTTTGCAAGGCCCACGGTAAAACAAAGACAGATGCTGTAAAGAGACAGTAGTACTGTACATGAAAACACTACAAGCATGATCTGGGGTCCATTTCACAAAGCAGGCTCAACAAACCCTGAGTGTAACCCTGAACTCTGAGCTGATCTCCTTGGAGATAAAAAAAAAAAAAAAAAAAACTCTGAGTTTTCAGTCCCAGAACAGCTGATTTGAGTTAGTTTAATCAACTCAGGGTAGTTTAACCCGAGGTTTTACACATGTGCTACCATGATGAAAAGCCAGCATCAATGGAGCCCCAATTCGAAGAGTCACCATGGCAACGTAGACGCGAGGGCAGGGCTGCATTCGCCATTGAATGAAACTAAAACTTCGAAAGCCTCATATAGCGAGTTTGAACTGCTGCAGCAAAAAAAGAAAGAAAGAAAAAGAAAAGAAAAAGAAAGACGGCGTGGAGAAAATTTAAGTTTAAATGCTGTCCTTTACAATCACAGTAACGTTATAGAGTAGAACTATTTAATGGTAGCGTGATGGTCTAGGATTCTGTCAGTATGATTCCAAGTGGTTTTGTGCATAGATGGTGGTTTAGTCAAATGGTTCACGCATTTGCCTCCCACCTGGGAGACTGATGTTTGAATCCAACTCCGTACTTTCATCGCAGCCTTTTTATTTATTTAACTTGAGTGCAATCCTGCGAGGAGAAGCGCTCTTGTCGGCAGCATTAAGATGAAATATAATCGTTGCATTTCTCAAATGCCCCGCATCTCTAATGAAAGAAAACAATCTTTGCAAAAACATGCAGGGCAATAAACAATAGCCTATCTGCTTTGAGGGGAAAGCATATGGCAACATGAAAAAACAATCCTACCTGGATTGCAAAAACTGTCTATCTAACCATGTTTTACAGTCTTATATTCAGCAAACACTGTCTTAAGGATTTTGATTTGAGAGTAATAGCCTATACTTGACAAGAGCAGAATATGTATGATTTTTAATCATGTTTTGAGAGTATACTGTGTGTCTTTTATTTCTTACTTAGTAACTGAACCCTAAAGTTGGTTATTTTACTTGCATATTAAGTTGGATTATCTTACTAAGACACTGTTTCAGATCACTTTGTGTCATTCACTCCAAATTCTAACTGTGAAAATTTGTTTTAAAATCTACAGTACCGTAGCAGTTCATACACACAGGTTTTTGTAATAAGAAAAAAAAAAATCTAGACTTTAGACAAGTGGGAACTAGCTTAAAATAAGCTGTGAAACATTCATTTCAAGTTTCTAATGAGGTGGAAAAATACTTAAAACTGGTCTGGTATGTTTTTTTTCAGTGTTGTTGCTTTCTCATTTTGAGCGAAAAGATCTTAAAACAAGAGAAACTAACCAGGAGTTCAAGAACTGGTAGCAAAGAGGTGCACTGTAACAGTCTGAGACAGCAGCTCAGGTAGGGCTGGACGATTATGGAAAAAATTATAATCATAATTATTTTGACTGATATTGAAATCATGATTAATATCATACCTGCACCCTGATTCACTCCAGCCAGTAAAAGACCGTCTTATCTTGACTCTTGTTCTGTCCCTTCCTCTCTTCCTCCTGTAATGTTTCCTTACCGAATCCGACATGAACGGCGTTCAAAACACTCGCGGGGTTGATCCCTGGTTTACATCCGGTTGCTAGTGAGTGACGCGGTGCTGCAGCCAATAGTCGGCTGCAACGTCACAGTCGCGTCCCGGATGGGAATCTTACATAGTGCTGTTTCTGAGCCCCGGGACGCCTCTGGGCACTGACGGCTCGAAAATGCGCAAAATGAATGTTGGTGTGCCATCAAAACGAGTCAGAAACGCAGATTTTTAAGGTCTAAAAGTTACGTTGTGTGTCTTTAAAAAAATTAAATAAAACCGGAAATAAATTAGAAACAAGTAAAGGAGTAAAATAAGAATATAATTTAAGATAATAAGCAATAAAAATGAATACTCAGTCTACATGCATTCCTGTTCTAATGTATGCTCCCTGCAGTTTGCTTCCTATAACTTCACCAGTCTGTTCACTTCAGGATTAATCGTTTTTCTTCAATTACAGTGTTTTTATGATCGTGAAAAGGCAAAATTGAAATCACGATTAAAATTCAATTAATTGTCCAGCCCTAAGCTCAGGTGGTAGAGCAGTTTAACCAGTGCCCAGATGATTATGGGTTCAACTCCAATGTCACCTTAATCAATGTGGCCATTGGCGAAATAAAAGCCTTCAACAAGTTCCATTCAGGGATGTTGGGGCAGGTTTGGTATGGGGCACTGCTTTAATGATTAATGATAGAAAGGAATGGGAACCCCAAAGTCTAAACACTGGTAGTTGGGGAGTTGGAAGATTGCTGGGATGGTTGGGGCACTTTGAGTAATCTGGATCAGAAGATGGAAAGGAGGAGATCTGAAAGTTAGCGTGACAAATCAACAATAATACTTAACACAATGATGGCTTTGGGCTGATTAGCTCAGTGGGTTGATAGATTAGTGGATGAACACAGTGACTGTGATGTAGAAAAATAATTCTTCTGAGAGTCTACAAAAGTGAATTGAAAAGAGAGTAGACCAGCAGCAGCTTAAATTCATATAAAAGGAGAAGAGACAAAATACTTCCTTACTTCTTTAACACCACACCCCTTTACTTTTTAGATTCTCATGTCCAGTTTGCAACTTTTACTCAAACAGATGCTTATACAATACTGAGCCCATATCCTCTCTGGGTCTTTTTGTCTGTTATTTAAACTTGATGAAGTAATGCAGTTATTTGCATTTCATACTAAATGCAAACGGAGTAAAAAGCTCAGAAGTTATGGTTGTGGCATTGTTTCTATTTCAATTTCCATGAATGAGTAGGGGGCACTAACTGAGCCTTTTGATAAAGCACTGCACGAGTCTGTGCAAAATGACAATTCTGCATGCTCAGGCTTTTTCAGCAGTATGGAGTATACTAGACACATTAACATAGCTTTCCGTTGTATCATCATTATTTCTGACTTTGAGCCAGCTTTTTGATTAGAGACTGCTGTTTAACTCTAAAATGCAACTTTATAGGCTTTTACTGTGCCCTATAAGACATGGTGTTATTTTAAGAAATCTTTTTAACCCAAACAATGTGATATGCTTTAAATAAAATAAAAGTGCTTTTCTGGGCACAGAAACGGATGCGTGATTCCTGGAAAGTGCTTTACCATGTGTGGGCGGAAAGATCAGTTGGACGGGAGCAAGCAGAAGCCTGTGCTGGTGTTTGACTCCAGAGAGGGCATGCTTTTGCACACACTCCTGCCAAGTTGCATACCTCTCACAAATGTCTGACTGTTAAAGCGGGCCTGGGAACGTGGAGTTAACAGCTCACCTGCAACAAGTCTGGACACTTTTTAATTTACAGATTCTCTGCTTCAGGGAGTTGTGGGGGGAAAAAAATCACAACTCAAAAATGGGAAAAAAGAAGATAGATGAGATAGAATGTAATGAGTGTAGTGGAATAATATTACCTGAAGGGGAGCTAATCAGATGCAGTCACATACAAAAATAAAGCTACACGTGACACATGTGCACATGACTGTAGTGGGCCAGATCCTTTACATAAAGGGATTAAATGGCCGGCGTTCTGAGCAGTAATTTTAATTGAAGATTTGCTGATCGAGACACACTACAGCTTAAATGGTCTTTCTATTTTAATCTTGACACACCCTTGCAGACCTTTAGTAGTAAAAATATTGTGCTGTAACGTCACAGCATGATACATCACTGATTTTATTACAATTGGAGACACATTTAATAAAAAATATTGGTGCACACAGATTATCTTGCACCGGATTGAAAGCTAGAAGTACAGGTGCATTGCATTTTTCAATGCAGCTGGTAAAAAATTTGCAGAAAAATTTGTTTGAAGAAAAAAAAATCCTATGCTTAACTGAATTGGTAATCATACAGATCATGGTAAATTAAATGCAATGATTAGTTTTCCTTTGTGCATTTTGCAGTCGGGGTATCATGTGCCACTAGGTCTTGTCATGGGTTCACGGAGGACAATTTTGTGAATGAAGCTCCTTCCATTTATGGTGCTGCGCGGGTTGTTAGAAAAAGAGGAACTTAACTTGAGACAAGGGTTTCCTGTCTTCAGTTTCAGCTGTCTTTTATTCTTGTCAATGAATTATAATAAAACCACTAAATATGCTACAACACACTAACTTTATTTGCTGAAATAAGGAACCCATTTTATTAATAAAAGAAATGTTTAAATGTGAATGCAAAATGAGATTTTCTCCAGTTAAAATGTTGCCTTGCATTTACAGCCTGTGCTTCATTTACACTGCCCATAACTTTGTTGGTTCCTGTTCGGCATGAGTCATTCATTTATTGTTTTTTCTGCTGTAAGAGAGATCTGGAAACTTAACATGTAGATTTGTTAACAGTACTTTTACTCTCAAAATGCAAGTGGGATGCTGCTCTGGCTGTGATCATGACCGTTGTTCACCATTTCCTGAAGTATTAAAAAGTCTAGGAGTGTATGTATCATCAGTGAGTGAGTCATGGTTTCAGGTAGTTTCTGCTTCTCACTGTTCAACATTTGAAACTGAAGATTTTATTATCACTTGAGTCAGATGGGATTTATTTCTTCTTGCTGTACAGTAAACTCAGACCTAACTCTGAAAAACCCAACATGTATTTCTGCTGAAGTATAACTTTTGAAGATGTTACCAGAATCTTTAAGAAAAGGATAAAAGGGAAATCTTAGCTGTTTTCCTGAATTTGTCAAAGCAAATGAAAGTGGCACAGAGCTGCAAAAGATGGCAGCTATCTGCCATCCGTCTGCTTATCACTTATCGCTTTACTTTACTCTAACCACAGTGAAAGTCTATAGTTGTGTGAAAATGCATCATTCAGCAAAGTTAACAATTTGTTGATCTTATGTTTTACCTTTTTACAAAATAAGCAGATAACCTTGATAAACAGGCTAATGATTAAAATAAACTTGTCGTGCTCGAGAAAACAGTTTGAGTTACTATGAGCTTTTCTTCAGGATGTAGCCTCAGAGGATGGTACTCAGTGTTGATAAAGATGGAAATGGTCAGCAACAGTGTTCAGTTAGGTGTTTAAACTGTGCTCAGTTGGTACTAAGGGGCCCAAAGTGTGCCAAAAAATGTCTCTTTCACCTTTAGACCACCATCCTACTGCTTTTACCATCTGTGATTATGGTGAATTTGTTGAAAATGTGTTTTGACCATCGGCTCAGCCAAGGAACTGGAAAAACTTCAATAACTCAACTCAACCCCCCCCCCCCCCCCCAAAAAAAAATAATTTAATGGGATCATGACTAAAACAATGTAATACCAAAACGTGCACTCTGATTTTAGACTAGTGCTGACACGGAAATAAATTAAAAGCTAACAATAGCTCTGTAAATGAAATCCTATAGGCCTGTGTAAAGAAACAATAGGTCTATAAATGATTCCTGAGTACAGTGTTTATTGGAGGTTACTACATCTGTGTGGTTGTAAATGCAGCTATCACATAAAGATAAACACTGTGAGAACAAGCTCATTTTATGTTTTCGTCATTATTTAACTGACAGTTTCTGCTTATATGATTGGTGGCCTGATAAAGAGCAACAGCTCCTCTCTGAAAAGTTCAGAGATTTTCAACTTTGTGCACTTAAAGCAGCCCCACAAAACAGTTTGGATGATCTGAGAAAAGATGCAGGGTGTGGCCTTACATGCTCTATTCATTATAAACAACAGAAAAAACAAAACAAAAAAAACCCACTGGTGCTTAGAAAAGACTTATCATCAGCCATCATCTGCTTGGTGTAAACAAATCAATGAATCACAAAGTGTACTTTACATTGCATCCCGTGTACTCTACAAATCTTCCTCGCATCCCCAACCCATTATCTCCAGCTATGAACTGCATGTGTGAAATGCAGCTCCAGGAAGAGCTGTCCAGTGTTGATGTGTGCTCATGTGAAACGAGCTGGACAGACACAAGCTGAATCATAAAATACAGGTGAGAAGTCACACCTGATCTGAGTGCAGCAGCTGCTGAGCAGCCTGTGAGGTGTGAATGAAATCGCATGCTTCTCACCTCCTGCTGTAAAAATGCAAACAATGCTGCTGGTGCTGTCCAGCCAGAGTGAGGGATTTAGCAAGTGGGCAGATAGTTGAATGGGAGAGAGCAGACCGCTGGCGCTGGTGAACAAACAAAGCAGTCACATCAAAAGACGGAGGACGTGAAGGCTAATGATGAGGTCAGACTGTCAGACATCTCTGTACAGAAACATCCTGGTTGATAATGATCACAATAAAGAAGTTATGTTGATGATGTCTTTTTAATCTCATTTAGTAAATATCTTTTTTATTTTAAAACAATTTTATGATATTACTGCTATTTTCACTGTTCTAAAAGCTGGAAAGTTTGATAAGTATTTGATTAAAATTGGTCGAAACTACTTTGTACTTGTGACAGTTGTAAGATAATATAAAAAAAAAAAAAACAGTTTTAAGTGTGTTTTTCTTGTCCGAGATACTCTTTGTCATTCACTCTACCTTAATCTCTTCCATGACCCAGTTAGAAAACAAAAAAAACAGACATGTCAAGCAGGTTTACATTTAAACAGGTTTACTGGGCTGTAAAACATTGGTGCACATTGTAAACACAAGTGAAGTCACCTCAGCTACTCTTTAATGTTACCATGTTCCTTGACAGATAGAATACCTGTAAAAATATACATGTTCTTTAAATGCAGCACAAGCATCGTTATTCTGTAAGAACATTTGAACAGTTTTTTTCAGATTCATGGTTCAGTTTTAGGCAATAAAAAGGTTTTTACAAACATACGATTGTGTAAAAACATACCAACATTTACCAATAAGGCATTTCTTTGATCAAATATGTTGTGTGATAAGGTAGCACTATAGAGGGAAATCCAGTCATCCCTCATCAGCCGTCTTTGTTTGCAATTTGCTTGGTGGGCATCCCCTGTTCATCCATTACCTGAACTCTTGCAGTAAGTCTGTGTGGGATTCAAAGAACGACAGCACATTCCTCTACCACAGGAAAAGGGAGTGGGAGTTGACAGAGGTTTATTTTAATGAGCTTTGTGTTTGTTTAACCTCCTTTCTGCTCTTCCACATCCAAATCCAGCTTCATATGAGAGTGAGCAAAAGAGAGAGTCAGACAGCTTGACCTGGTACAGTTTGTGGTTGTGATGTATTCTTGGAACAACCTAAACTCCTCAGGGTGAGTGAAAGATGAAGTAGAAAAGTTTGCATACAAAGGAGGGTTAAAGAGCAGCTCTGAAGGAGATTAAACTGGAGGTGGACATTCAGTTTAGTGATCAATGACTAACTGCTCAGCTAACCACATCAAAAGGTTTTGAAGAGGATGTTCAGTGAAGTTCGTGATGTATTTAAATCTAAAGTCAGAGCTGGAGAATGATCTAGAAATGCCAGACAGTATAATAGTTAAGTATAAAAAGAATACCGTGTAAAAAATGAGTTAGCAGTTACCAGAAATGCATTGGGTTGCTTTCTTTCTTAGATTCAGATAAGAAGCAAATCAATTGAAAACTAACTCAAGTTTGTAAACTAAATATGAAACTACAGCTTGGGAATAAGCTTAGCTTAGTATAACCCTCAGAATCAGGAACAACCTGTTTGTGTTAATTCTTGGTTGGTAGACTAATAAGTTATTCAATAAAAGCAAAGACAGACAGAACATGACATAAGAAGTACCATTAGCTTTGTTACCTCCAGCAACATTAATGCTATGTGCATTCTTAAACGTGCAAGGTGTGTAAGTTCCAGATCATACAACTTTTGCTTCAATTTTCGCAGTTTACACTTTCAAATCTTGCAGCATGCTGTTCCCAGAAATCACACAACACCATGACGTTGCATTACCATGCTATGATGCCAGTTTAATATGTACAGTAAAACCACACAGGAGCAGGCCCGTTACGCCCCTGTTATTACCTCATTATTACCTTCTAGACTGGCTCAGAGACGTATTAGAGGTTGGCATTCTTCCTCTGCCCTTTCACCAATCATACCCATCTGCAGTGAAGGCGCATCAGTCTCAGCTTGAAAAGGTTTGTAAAAGGGGTTTGTATCTTATCAGAATTTTTTTTTATCTGATCTGAAACGATAGATGGTAATGTCTACTGTACGTTTGGGGACATCCCTTGAGACAGTCGTGAGATTTTGAGGGAAATACTGTAAGTTCACTTGGCTTCTTCACGAACCATATGTTTATGTGCTGCTTTATTTTGACTCGACTTGCTGTAATATAGTCAAGGATCTATGGCATGTTTCTGGGTTTCTGGGTTTAACTGGTAAAAAAAAAAAAAAAAAGGGGGGGGGGGGGGTAGAGGTACAGCATATGCACATTTTCAAATCTTTATCCAAAAGGAACTCAACTGAATTTATCTAGTATTCTTGGCAAGTCTCCAATATTTCAATCAATCAGAAGATGTTTCAGACAAATCCTATTGCTCTCAGGAAGATGCTTTAAAACAGTTTGTGGTTATGATAGGTACAAAAGTAATCTAAAGGTTCCCAAGATTAACAATTAAATGACTATAAATCATCACAATTCAGAAAAAAATCAGAGCAAAAGAAAAAGCAGCGGTAATTCAGACTGTAAACACATTAAGCTAGAAAATTAGCGCCTGAGGTTCGAAAGTGAAAGTGAGAGTGGCTGTGTAACGTTTCTAATAACCCAACACTGACAAGAAAAGCTACAGGCACAGCTATCTTAAGTCTGGTTAGGGGTCAATTATACAGTCTGTAAACTGACAGTTCAACATTATCTCACCTCCACTTTCATTTTAAAATATTTTCTCAGACACATTCAAACACGTCTACAGTCACAAAACTGGCAGTTACATAACTGGAGTGTTTCGAGGATTTGGAGGATGAGCCAGTCAGCACACTGGTTGGTGTATGGTACACTAAGACACAGCCAATGGGATTTTACTAATAAAGAACACGAAGAAACATAAAAAAAAGAACATAAAGAACATGAGCGCTTCGCAATAGCAGCAATAGGCGTCAGAATTTTTTTCCCAGTTCTTCCTGCCATCCAAAGTTCTTGTGTGTTTCTTGAACATTTGTCCTTGACTGTCAGACAGCAGTGGCAACTGAAATGCAACTGCCGTTATTTTGTTATACTGTTATTCATCTTTTTTAGCAACAGCACCACTTCTCAAAGATTATCCTTTAGCGTTCAGTGGTGAATTTGCTGCAGGTTTCTCTGCTGAATGCACCTGACAGAATTCAGATGTGAATCAATTTTAAAAATGACATTTAAAAATTCTGCATGTCACCTTGTAGGGATACTGCAGAGTCAAAGCTTCTGTAACTGATGCAGGACACTCAGGACTGGCTTCAGAGTAATGAACATACTTGACTTGCAAAGCAAATGTAAAAAAAAAAAGGAAAGAGAAACTCAGAAGACATCTAAAACTGAGAACTTTATTAAAGCACATATGCCGCTGTTTTGAAACATTTAACAATTTGCATATCAAGAAAAGTCATACAATATGAAACTAAAAGTATGCATATAGGTTTATAAATTATGTTAAAACATTTTCCCCTTTTATACCCCAGTGCGGTTGGTTTTTATTCATAATCCATTACAAATTTACAATGCATTCAAGCTCAAAATTATGATTCCAGCAATTATACAGAATACTGCATAGATCATTATAAACCTTAAATAGCAATAAAAACAATGGTGACAGTGACTGAAACACCTTGCTGTCTCTTTAAGCAGAACACTGACAGTTGTAACTTTAGGTACTTCCCAAAACACCACTGGGGCCCACTTAGGGTGTATCTCTGTCCTCTCTGAAAAAGGAGGAAGTAGATACTACGAAAAACCATACAAGGTTGTGTGTGTGTTCCTACGTTAAAACTGTTCAATTATACCCAGTGAAACTGAATCCAGTGCAGACTGCTTCAGCCTTTGCATCTTTCCTATTCAGACGAACATCTTCAGTCTTCTAGCAGCTGTGGGAAGATTCAGCTTGCATGTTGGGTCGGCAACAGTGGTACCACCAGCTGCAGCAGCAGCCTGCAAAGCACAAGGGGGGGGGGCACACAAGGACATGTCAAAGTTCTGATATGACTGTTGTTGAACCAAATTCAGTTTCATAATGCAAGTTAACACAAAATGCAAAAGAACGGCTCCTTTCAATATGAGTTGGAGACACATATTTGCTATTAAATTAAGATTGTAATGGGGGGGGGGGGGGCAGGAAAGCACAACTTGGATGAACCAGTTGTTTAATAATTGTCTACTAAAGGTGTTGAATATGATATGGCCAAAATGGACAGCCCATGGCAACGCTTTTATCAGTCATAGTGAAGAAGTTTATCATTCATGGTAAATAAGTTAGCAAGCAAACAAATAAGCAAGTATGTGAATAAATCAATCATCCGATTTACCAATCAACCACTCAGTACTAACCCTTTCATTGATTGACAGTGTAGTAGTAAACCTGATGTTAATCTCTACCACTTTGTTTGGTTATGTAATACCAAGAGTAAGTACAGGTATGCAATTACTTTTTCAAGGTGTGCTCACCTGTTTTTATTACAACATTATCAATTATTCGCTCAAAAACACTGGTTCTGGATCGTACCTCTGTAGAATGAGCGACACAGTTCAGTGTGTGGGCAGTGCCCTGCAAAGAAAAAAAATGTTCAAACCCACTGCAATATTCTCCTGCTGGTATTCATGCTTATTTTGAGATTCAACTGTTGCCAGGTGTGCGCCAGCCACAGATATGGGAGCTGCACATGACGGGCACATAACCGAAGGAGACATCAGAATGAGATCTGGAGCCAGTGTTGATCCTGTATCTAGTATCTGGGACCTATCTCCATCTTTGACAACAGTCTCCTCCACAGAGCCAAGATCATCACAGAGTACCTGCAGATCATGGGACTGGAGAAGCTGGAGAGACCTGCTGGGAACCCAGACCTCCACTGAATACTCGAGGGATCTGGTTGGGGGTGTTTGCACAAGAGTGACCGACGTTACTTGGAATGGAATGTTTTCTCTGGCTTTTAAAAGTGACCACGTGGTTCCAGGTCCACCGAGCCCATGTTCAAAGAAGAGAGTTCCAAAGTCTTGTAGCCACTGAACAAAAGCTGAGACTCATTTTAGTTTTTTGTAGGGCATCAGCAGCAGCCCCTGGTCACGGGACCGCAGGGACCAGCCAGGGACATATGGGTGAAGAAGCCCTCAGATATAACCTGGTGCCTGACCATGAAGAGTTCTCCAAGTCAGGGAGAGAACCCTGAAGTAAACCGGAAACCAGTGCAGTCGCATGAAAAAACTTGGAGGATCTTGTCAGGAGCCTTGTTGACCCTTTAAAATGGCACCTGATCCATCAAAACTCTCAAAACAAGAGTGAACACCAACATGAGAATATTGCCGGGGATTCTGGCATATTGTTTAGGAGCACAACAAACACATTTAGCCGGGTCACTCATTCCACAGAAGCACGATCCTCACAAGTTAAATGTCATCATTTCATTTCCTTACTTTTTGTGCAAAGTTTATTGACATTTAACACCTTGGGGAAAAAAAAAAAAAACTATCTGAAGACAGCAGATTTACTGAGATGGAGTTTTATTAGTGAGTCACAAACAGCTACTTTTATTATCGGCTGCCAAGTAATGGTACATAAAATCATTTTGATGGTTTTATCCAAACAAGTGCATAAAACTCAAGGAAATATGGCAGCATTGAAGAAATCCCCGTTGACTGATTGTAAAAAAAAAAAAACATGGTTTCTGGATTATTTTTGAAATTACATCACATGACTGTTTTGCTAAGCACTCATTCATAAACCCAGTGACTAAGGACATTCCTCTGTACTGCACACACAAAATACTAAAAGCAAAGAGGGATTTACTGTCTTGTCCAAGGACACTTTTATATGTGGACTATAGAAAAATAAACTACCGGCTCATTTCACATCCTGACTCATTTCTACTCTACTCACACCTGGCTAAAACTAACACAGATTAACAGTTCTGCTGTAAATCCCCCTTTTATCATGTGTTCAATTACAGTTCAGTTTTGAAGTGGTATTGGATCGACTGTGGGGTCATTTAAAACGTTGCAATTTGTGCAATTTATCCGTACTGTGCTACAAAGACATGTTTTACTGTATTATTTTTATTTATCTACATGGATTATTAAGAGTTAGGGAAAAAAAAAAAACCTTTATGTATAATTCAGTCCATCATAAAGTTTAAGCTGTTCTGCAATGCCGCAAAAATGCTGTTTTTTTCTACCTGCATGATTGCATTGGTCACACTTGAAATGTCATTTGAGTCATATTCAACAAAATGTCATGAAAACACAACATCTCTGGAATTTCCAACATTTCAAGGGTGAAGCTAAAGTTCTAGTTAAGTTTCTTACGAGGTAAAAAAAAAAAAAACCTGGCTTAAAACATTATGTAGGGAACACAATGATTAACTTGTTAATTTTTGGAAGCTGTAAACCACAAGACAGTTTAGCTCAGTGGTTATAAAGCTAAGGGTCAACAATTACAAGAGGTATAGACGTAATGGCCAGCTTTGCTTTCAGCTTGAGTTTCACTCAGACTGCTCTCCTCCTGCACTTCCTGCCCTTGCTCGTCTAATACAGTGTGCCTGTTGTGAAAAGTCACTCGGGAATGTATGCTAAACATATCATACATGGAGGTGTTGAGTTGTGTCACACTTGAGTGGTTGTTCTAGACTTCAGCAATAACACGGGGGACATCACCTTGTTTGTTTTGTGGAAAAACTGATGATAAGCTGAAGTACTTCTCTACAGTCTATGATGACAAAACAGGTGCATGAAAGGCAATTTCAACATTTCACACAAATAAAATCATAAAGGAGCTGCCATCTTTAAGAAGCACCTAGAATATCAGAGGATGCAATCAAAGCTGTGTCCTTCCTCTGCTGGCATTTTTCCACTATTCACACACAGTTTGACTTCTTGGGCAGCTGAAGTGGCTTTAAAAGCAGGGGCTCCATGTGTCGGCGAAAGTGTATTTCTAGGGAGTGACACAGTATCAAAAAGAATGTGGGCGAGGTTGTAACTAACACGACCCAACTGGCACTGTGCCCTCCTCTCGTGATCTCACCCTATTTGTGGAGGTCTGGTATCTGAGTGCAGCTCAGCTAAAAACGCCAGCCATGAGTCACATGGACCTTTCCAGCATGCAGAAGCTCTCTGGGACGAGCTGCACGGTCATATCTGAACTCACACTTTCATTTATGCACTGCTGCTATTCATACATGATAAGCAGAAATCAAAATAACCACAGCTAACACACTGAGGCATGCAGAAGAGCTTATATGACATTTCCCACTGTGATTCTGGTGCACTGTGGGAAATCCCTTTTCATCTGATGCTGAATAAACCAGGTCAGTCACTTGATAACAATGGCGCTTGAAGGCATAGTCTCGTCTATGATGGGTCATGCAGGGAGCTGGTTGGCTGCTGTCCACCAAAAGCTGAAATGCCACCAGTGGGATTTCTCTAATAGATTCTGCATGTTAACAGACAGGTTCTAATCAGACCAAATCGGACAGTCAAGCAAGAAATGGATTCCCACAAAAGCATGATGTGAAACAACAAAGATGATGCATGAAGAAAGGAAACATATCTGCACATGGTCAACACTTGTAGAATGGATGCAAGTTACTTCACACAAGATCATTGAACTAGTTTAAAGTTGCGATTGCACAATAGTTTTCATAACATAGAATGACCTGTCAAGAATCAGGCCAATCTCTTTGTCTTGCTGACACTTTTCATGGGATTTATAACAGCCTATAAGTGAAAGGTTAACTACAGGGCAAGAACTCTTTTTTTTTCTATAATTTCCTTCTAAGTAGCCAAACTTTAAAATCTCTTAACCTTTGTGCCCTCTTCAAATTTACAACACTTTGAACACCTTCCTTGCAAAAATGTAAAGGCAAAAAAGGCTAAATCTGCATTAATATTTTTCTTCTTTTCTTTTCTTTTGCTTGAACACCCCAATAGGTTGTTTCATACGTTTTGTATGTTAACTGTCTAAAATGGCAGTTTAATTATTCAAATTATTAATCATTTTTAAAAGAAGGGAAAATAAACATTTTCCATAAATAGTAGAGAAACCACATTGGTTGTGATTAGAATTGAGATATGTCAAATATTAGTAATACATTTAATAGGATTGCATTTCTTTGGCCACTGGGAGTGTTATTTTTAAAGCATAAAGGTGCATTGCACAAGTTTAAATGCTAAATATTCTTTTCTTTCCCCCCACATATTCTCACAATTGCCTGATGCGGTTGTGTCTGTAGTGCTGTTTCTGCATGCTCAATGAAAGGGATTCGGGTATGAATCTTCATGGGTGTACATGGGGGAGACATGCTATGCATGCTTGTTTGCCTGGCTGCTGCCAGACTCATGTATTTTGCCACCCTTAGTGCATCATCGAGGCAACTCTAACAGCTACTGTTAAAGCTGGATTTATAGTCGCGCAGCGTCTGCGTCCAGTCGGGTCTGCAGACCTGACGCAGAGGCAGTGTGTCCTTTTACTCGAGCGTAGGGTTACGGTGTTATGCTGCAGTTGTTTTTTTCAGATCTGCAGGCGACAACAGGGCCTTTAATGACCAGGAGCAGAGTTTTTTTTTTCACCCCGATGGTTCACTACAGCTGCGGCATGCATTTCCTCTTTTAGAGCAACAGTAGCGGCAACATGTGTTCATTCATTCATTTAGCAACAGAACCCAATCATCCGGAAGCACGTTAGCACACTGACCAATCACCAATGAGTTCTTCCGCGTCTCTGCGTTCGTGTAGCCGGGGTGCACGTCAGGTCTAGAGAAGTGCACGTCAGGCCTCTGCGGAGGCTACAGTGGTTACGCAGACGACGTATGTGTATAAATCCAGCTTAAAAGATGGATAACAAGTGCCTCTCAAAGCCCAACTCAGACTCCACATTAGAAAAAGAAATGAAAAGTTTTGTCTAGAGTGACAAAAAGAGCCAACCTGGAGTCTGACCGGCACCGGAGTAAGACTAGAGTGAACATTGGAGCAGCTTTCCAACTATAAATGTGGGAGGCAGCTCCGATCTGCTCTGGGAATACAACGTGACCTGCAGTTGGCTTTTCTTCTCACTAAAAAGGTACATGTATGATGGAAATAAGGATACGCTAAATTCTTAGCGTGTAAATGTAGCATTATGATAGCCTTGTGTTCCTGGGGAAGAGATACACTCTGGCCGCTTGTTACGGTTACTTGGTTTGGTAATTTCACAAAGAAATCCTGTGCTGCACAGCCTGGGAATTTGGATAGTTGAACTACAAGCCAGCATTAGCCTGTTGTTACCATTCAAATAGAGTTTGTCACTTCACTCAATGTTCAAACGGTAAACAACTTGCAGATTTATAATGGAATTTTTCAGCGCATTTGACTCTAACTCTGGGCTCAGACTGAGTGCAGTGCAGGCTAAACTAAAGAACAATGTAGTCGACGCAGCTCATGCGTCTACACAACATTGGCGTCACTTTCACTTGTTGTCAGAAGGGGTATGCTTCCGGAAAAAAGCTGGAACTTCTGCTACTCCTTTAACATTCAATCATCAAAAAGGACCAAACTCAAGAGATTAACTACTGTTGTAGCAGACAACTTAGCAAAGAACCAATTTACAGTTTTATCGTAATTTCTTCTGTTAGCTGCCGCAAAGACACAGAATTTGCTGCTCTTCCTTTAGGTGTAACACAGTTTTACAGACATTATATTGCATTTTTCCACCATTGAGATGCCTGAAGAGCTATCAGCTGAGAACTTGGAATATTTCAGGATGCTCTGCAGGGGGCCCTTTAAAAGAAATGGGAAAGTGGAGAAATGGAGGACAAAAAAAAGTGACAGATCTAAAAAAAAAAAAAAAAAAAAAAAAAGTCACTTCAGCAGTACCTGAAAGTGATGTTCTTGAAAAATAGAAACAATCCTTTCTTCTATATTTGTATTTATGCTTGAATGTTTCAATAAATCAAAGTTTTCCTGGAAATGAGGGATGGCTCAAGAATTTTGCACAATACTGTAAATGAAACTCACTGAAGCGGAAGGATTTAGAGGGAAGTAGCAAATAATTTTGAGCATAAGATTATTTCCTTGTGTATGGTTTATAAGTTTTACTGTTCACACAAAACAGTGACTTGTTTCCAGGTCATCTAAACTGAGCTAGCGAGATCGCTCCTTTGCTCTCATTTAGATTAATAAATAATACTTAGAAAAGGCGCCAGCTGGGAAAGATGTGGACGGAGTCTATGGAAACACAAATTAAATCATGTGTACTTTGCTATATTTACATCTAAATAAACAATCATTTTAAGATGCAAAAAATTAACTTTGTCCTCTTCCTACACACTTGAAACCCCAAGCTGTTTTAAGATTTACGTCCTTAAGGCAGCTTTTGAAAATCTCCTTTTTCTTAATCTGGATTGAGAGCTAAAACAGAGAAAAAACAGACAAATCTACATGTTTAAGTGGCTAAGCCTCTGCAGTCAGTGAGCTTGCCTTCACTCTGATAAATCCACTTCAGTGGGTTAATGGGTCATGAAGGATCGGTTGGATCTGCTTCTAACAAGCTGAATGAAACAACATCCCGTTGAGTCACCAAAGCGAAGCGACTCCAGCTGCTTCATATCTCAGCTGTAACATGAACCGGCAGGAATGTGCAGCGTTGCTGATGCTGGCATGATCTGTTACCCATCTTTCATCAACAACGAGCTCATTACCCAAAAACCTCTTGAGCTGAGCTGAGGGGCACGGGGGGCACCTGTTAGCGGAAACAATCCTGGAGGGAGAGGCTGAAGGTCTGATCGAGATTGTTCCAGATTTGACAGACCACCCTTGACTCACCAGCCTTGACGGTGAGATCTCAAGGCTTCTGTAAATCAGAAAACATTGGGAATGAACAATATCAGGCAGCTCAAGCTGCAGATGAAATTATGCTGGAAAACATCCCTGTATTGCAGCAGGGGATCCTCATCACGCTGCACAGGGTGATGTTCAGGGCCAGATCTTCCTCGAGAGTTCCAGCCTCATTAGCAATCTGTATTTCAGAGATTTACCAGCACTAACCTACAGCTGCATCAGAGGAAAGCCATCAGGCAAACAGAGCTGCTCTGAGACGGGGCGCTTCCGAAAAATCTCTTTCACAAAGTGGACAATTCACCCTCACACAAAAACACTGTTAGTGGAAGTGTGCTGCTTGCTTCTTTCACAGCCAAACCAGACATAAATTGGCTCAGACTTCTCAGTTATGCTTTGTAATGAGTCAGCATTGCTAAAGTTTCTCCTCACACAGCTGCTAGCCTCATAAAAAGTCAATTTTCTGTTGCCAAGGACCACACATATGAAAAACCAGTCTCTTCCTGCCTCTCTTTAAGCCGAATGAATAGCTACAGATGAGGCCACAAGGCACAATGAACGTGCCTTTCTGCTTTGAAAATCAGTTTAATCAGACAAAAACCAACAGCTGATGGAGTCACCATGTCAAATCAGGCTGCTATCAGGTTCAAGGTGCAGAGAGACAGAGCGCCCGATCCTCATCTTTTTTACAGAAGGAGCCAGCGAAGTCGCCACAGCTGCTGCCGCTCTGCCACAGAGGCCGAGTGAAAGGTCGTCCCTCCAGCTGAGGGTCGTAAATTCAAGACGTAAAAACGGGGAAGACTTACGCTTCCCTCAACAGGTGCAGATCCAGAATGAATGGTCACCCGTTTTTCTCTCCTCCCTATGCAGGAGCAAGGACAAAGAGCGGTGAAACAGGAGCATTCAGACTCCAGGACTTACGATGCTTGGAGGGTCTTACTTAAAACAGATACTCCTTCATGAAACCTCTGCAAAGTTAAGAACAGCGCCACAAACTTAACTTGTCTAGACTCATTTTGGAGCCTCACATTTTTTATGAATATTAATAAGACACACCGCACATGCAGCCATCAGATCTAAAGCGAATATACAGCCGAGTGCTGAAACCATCCGTTACATCCACTTCTCATCTTCCTCATAATGAAAGATTTGACACATGAGCTGCATCTAATGAAAGTGAAATAATGCCCATGGTTTTAAATCTCAGTGTGGACACCAAGACATGCATAATGTATGAATGCTTATTTTCTTGTTTGGGATTTTCTAACATAAATCTGCTTACTGATCAACATTAAAATTTCCTCGCTATCTGACAGCTCAACTATTACTCAAAATCATTTTGCGTGCCCTGAGGTATTAGTTTGTTCTGTCATTTGAAAACATCTTCAAAGTGATAAAGATGTCAGTGGGTAAACTGTATGCTCTTCTCAAGGTGACACTGCAGACTAAATTTATCATCTCAACATCAAACACTGACATTACTTGAGACGAGACTTCTCAGAAATCTGCTGTGATCTGTTTGCATTTACATCACTTGCAGCAGGAAGCCATTTAAAAGCAAAACACCTACACTACCAGTCAAAAGATTGGACCCACTTTCCCATTAAATCTAAAGGGAAAGTTGGTCGAAACTTTTGGCTGGTAATGTAGGTGGAAACTGCTCCTGTAGCAAAATCTACTCCTCTGATTTTCACACTGGCATACTCGGCACACTCAAAACTTGCACTCCTAAAAGAGTGCAAGCCAGAGTGATCTTGAAAAGATAAGTGCAATTTTTGTATCTGTGTGCTGACATCGTCTATTGAATGGATCTGTGCTGGCTAAAACAGTGATCTTTTTCTATACTTAAACAAGTATTTCTGGCTCCTAAAGTCAATAAGTAGTAAGCAACAATGTGGTCAAGTAATCCCCTACACAGGTTGGGAAACCCCAGTCCCTTTAGTGGATGTCTTGCATTTGTGTTGTGCAGTTACCGTCCTAAACCTCTCACGCTGACCATCAAAGAGGTGCTTTCTCATAACAGATGTAACAGGCTGGAGCTCCTGTAGTAATACTTTGAAAAAAATTCTTCCCCCATAATCAATAATCCTTCCTCAATTTCCATGAGTCACCTGAGAGTTTTAGTATTACATCAGAGTCTCAAAGCAGTTCTTAAAATGTTATGAGAGAATCTAAAGGACTTTTCCAATTTCTTACATGAGCGCAAGCATTTCCTTATACAATCAGAGTCTCGCAGCTCTTTGTAAAGCTGTCACTAAATCAAGGACTCAACAGAAGTCCTAAACTATTGTTGTTTATCTGACTAACAGTATTATTTTTGACACCTAAAGCACACAGTTGGGTGTAAGATCTTAAACACCAACATTTGCCTTCAAATAGAGCCTCTCACATCTTATGCATGCTTTAAATTTCTCTTTTCTCTAACCAAGTGATAAAGAATATGCCCATCTGTGAAAGGCATATATGTGTTGGAGATATGAAGTAAAACCTCTAAATGTAATAAGCTTAATGCCATGACATAAATGGACAATCTGTCATCTGGATGAATAATATGATCTTATTAGATGCCTTTTGTACATTGAAGAGCTGTTCATACGCGGACAATTGCGGGTAAAAATGACAAAATATTTAATCGGAAGTGCCTTCTGTTCTCACGGCAACGGCGTTAATCTGGGTTGAAGACGCAAAATCTGAAGACTCATTCCAAAGTGGAATTCCTGAAGATGCGACACTGTTGCGTTCTCGTCTGCATGGCTCAAAACGCAAAAATGATGGTGGACCTGCTCACGCCATGCTCACGTCGCATATGTGTTGACCTCACACACAAACAGGAAAAATGTTGGACTACTAGGCCATCTCATTGCAGAAGCAATTAAACGGCTTCAAAGGTCACTCTGTAGCCTATGTAGTCTGCACACTTGGTCGTGTGCAGGTAGTCTTTATTAACAGACAGCAGTCTCATGCACCTCCCAAAAAAATATGAACTGGGTGCTGGATGCGAGTAGAGTACAAACTGAAAGAGTAGAGATCCGCACACTGGGGAATGCTCCTCAGAAAAATTTAATATCGTAACATTTTGGGCTTATGTCTGAAGAAGGGAATAAGACCGAAACGTTGCAATGTAAAATTTTTCTGAGGAGCATTCCCTGGTGTGCGGATCTTCTCTACTCTTTCAGTGTTTATTTACAGTCTTTGATGCAGACCCCAAAATGGGACACACCTTACGTAAACCCAGCAGATCTAAGTTAGACTTTACGCACGCGCGCGGACATGGAGTTCTATCACAGCACCACCTAACAGCCTGGCATGCATATCCAATCAAATTCCTCACACTCTTGTGTCCTCGCATTTTTTCATGATGACGCTAGTGTAAACGCAGATAAAAAGAAGAAGACGAGACGCCATTTTTGCGTCTTCTCTTCTGATTGTCGCCGTTTTTTGTGAAATTGACAGTATAATTGTGAAGTAGCATTGTAGCTAATAAGTGTATCTGGAAACGTCTGGATACTGGAACAGTTACACGGTGACGCAGTTCACAAAAGCTCCACAACTAATAAAGAGCATGTAACAACCCATGATGTTGGTCACAATGAAGCCGAGGAGCCACAGCTAATGACTTCTTCCTGTCTGGACCAAATGCACAACTGAATAGGCTAGCATGCTTTCAAAAATAAACTTTTAATTGAAAATATTTAAGCAATGACACAGTTGAAAAGGCCATTTAGTGTATGGTTGGGCCATAACCTGACTGGATAAACCAGGGGCATTGTTCAGTGGGCAGCTTTCACGTACTTCCTCTGGAAATGAGCATATTTGTGCGGAATCATTCAATGGCACATTACAAACAGTTGGTAAAGACATATGATCCTACAAACTCCGTCATGTTAGCTTATAGTAACATGAGGATAACTGTTCTCAGTGACATTCATGAAATTCCACCCGGTTTACTCTTCTTTCATCTCCACAACCAGTCATTAAGGAGCATCCCACACAAATCCAATAAAGGAACAACAAGTCCTCACATTAGCATTCTGATAGGATGGCATTTATTTCCTGTTGCAAGAATGACACCACTATCCTAGAAACCAAGACAATTTAATTTGGGTCTTTCCACTTTTTCTTGGCTCCTAATTTTCTGCTAACAGAAAGATAATGAAAAACTCTGTGATTCATTTCGGAGAAACATTAATTTTGAATTGAAGAGTTGAAACTCCAGGAGACATTTTTATGAAAACTTAATGCCTTTGAAGTTCATCTCTTTCTTGCTGATAGCTTTGACATTTCCCAGGATGTCAGGTCATCTGGTTGACCCAGCTGTGAACCATCTGATGCTGTAGATAATAAAGATATTGCTTATCTGATTTATTTAAATGTCACAAGAAATTGTGTGTAGTTTTTGTGCCTCGAGGGCAACAACTGAAGCTCTGCATGTTCAAGAGGAAATGGCAATATAACTGAAAGAGTCAGGGCATGAGCTTCATACCAAAGTGACACCTGATGAATTTACTTCAACAGGATGAAAGATCCTGTTATTAATACATCTACAACAAGGTGGAACTGCTGGTCTTTATTTGTAACAAATGTAGGGGGGGAAACACAAAAGATTGAATATGCTGTTCTCTCATCTTATTATGCGTTTCATTTTCATTTAGTAAAGCGGTTTAAATGAAGAAGTTTAATTGCATAATATTAACTGCTTCTCTGACGAAGCCCCAATGCTTTAAGAGGGTCGTGACCTCTCCGACAGGGCCGACCAGACAGTGAAGGCCAAAAAATGTTGCTGTTTTTCAGCCCACGATAACTTTCCGCGTCCTTCATGCATGTCCCATCTCCAGGCACATAGACCTCTGTAACCTCTGTCATTTCAGGTAATAACTAATAACTAATCTAGCTGCACTGGATGGTGGAGTTTGAATTTGAGGCGCTGCACTAATCAGCAACTCAGGTTGCGTGTGAAACAGGAAGCTTTGGGTCCTCTGCTCCACATTGGCTCGTGATTAATCGCCGTCTCTTGACACTGAAACTGCATGTTTAGTTGTGAAGTTTCTTTTTATGAACATTTATTCAACTTTTTTTTTTCTGGATCGCAGAAGTTGCAGGAACTCTCCCCATTCATTTCATCAGCTGCCTTTGAACTCTCCCAAACATGCTAGGCTAAATATTTACACGTCAGCCCCTGCTTGTTTAATGTTAAAGGCACACTCACACAGCAGAGTAAATGAATGAAAAAGCTTTAGACAAAACACCTCAAGCAGCTGATGAGTACCAGGCCACTTTACAATGCTGGTCCCACAGGTTCAACCTCCTTTTCAGGGCATGGGAGACGGGGACCCAGAGGTCTGCTCGGGGGCTCAGTGGAGAAGCGCAGCCCTGCTGACACTGCTGTCTCTGTGAAAACAGGGAATCTGTGCATTTAGAGTTGGCTCAAGCCCAAAGAGATTAAACCGAGGTGGGCCGGATCGCTGTGTGAAGGCATTATAGACAAAGACAACAAGCTATCTGATCAGCTGAGAACGCATTCATCATCGCAAAACAATCAGCTGGACAAAGGTTTTACACAGCCTTAGAGGTTTCACATTTCTTTTCTTGATGACAGTTTGCTTAACCCCTGGCCAAACCAGTTGCCAACTTGGCAGGTTTGACTATATTTAGCTACTTTTCAGAACCCTTCTAAGCTTTTTCTTTCTTTGTTTTCCTTCATAAATAAATAATGTTTAAAAAAAAAACAAAACAAATGGGCATGTGAGAAAGTGTTCAGGAGATTCTGCTGCTTCTTACTTTCTCTCTGGATGATCAGTGTGCATCTTAAATTGAGATTTTAATCACAGCAGAGGGGCAGCCTCAAAAATGCTTTAAAGGCAATTCCAAGTCCATGTGTAGTTCTAATAGTCAACCTTCATGTAAGAAAACATTTAAATCAGAGCAGTTTTATTAGTCCAAAACAGGTCGCCCTTGTAAATGAGACTATGTCTCTTAATGGGATTACCTGTATAAAAGAAGGTCTGCGACAGACTGGCGACCTGTCCAGGGTGTACCCCCCCTCTCGCCTGATAATAGCTGGGATGGGCTCCAGCAACCCCCGCGACCCTGAACTGGATAAGCCGTACAGAAAATGACTGAAATAGAAATAAAAAAAATTTGGAATCAGCAGTATTAAAACATGAGCATTTTAGAGAGAGGCATACAGATGTAAAGGGCTGACACAAAGTTACATATGACATAACGCGAACAAGCCAATTTGTATTTGACTTCATCAAGTGAGTTTAAGGAACTTTTTGGCTAAAATTAAGCAATATTACATTTAAAATAGCAACACAAACATTTATTATATCAGCTAACTGCACAAAAAGCTTTTCTGGAATATTAAGTGGCGTTTAGATTGAAGAATTTTTTTCCAAATATTTTGAAAAAGTTTCAGTAAAATGAGCAGCTTTTAAATCAAATTTATATGAAAATGTCTAAGCCACTGTAGCCAATTTCTCTGTCTTTGGTCAGTGACCAGTGTTCAGTGCACCCTACCTCATTTTTTTCTCCCTGTGGGTAGTGAGCCTGCATGAAGGTGGCAACCAGTAACTATTTTGGCTTGTGTTACGACCCCGGCTCAAGAGCCG
>JALJCO010007697.1:0-7500 GCA_023101725.1 Atherinomorus stipes | reverse complement strand
CTGAAGACGAATGAAGAATAAAAAGCTGCAGCCGAGGACTTAAAGTTCATTAAGTGGGAGAAAGACTGGGACAGGAGGGAGAATGTAAAGGGGAGATAAAGAGCGTATAGATGGAGCTGGAGATGGATTGTGGGACCGTGCAATTCCCTAAACTCTGACTCCTGCTCTTACATCTGTCAGGATGTGAGGAGGAGGAGGAGGAGGAGGAGGATCCTGGACTCTCCATACATAATTAATGACATCATTTCAACTACACTATTGACTAAACAAACGCATAAATCACACTCGCTCGAGTCAATAGACATGGAAACATTTAATCATGTTCTAAATAATGACTGCTGCTCCCATAATGCCATAATTATTTTGAGCTGTTGATGTGGTGTCAGAGTGAGATGAGAGGAGACGTGCAGCAGCCGCCATCCGGCCAGCCGAGCTGTGACTGACAGTGACGGCGGGTGGGGGGGGGGGGGGGCAGCATCTTTATGTGGAGTGGCAGGTGAAAAGTGGCTGTCAAAAAATGCACTGGATATTTGCTGTTTTGTTTATCAGCCGGCCGGCGCTGAATAAAAGTGCAGGAACATGTATAGGCTGTCCTCCTGCCTTTTCATCTGCTCCTAAATGGGTCTGGGGATTGGAGAGTGCAGTTTATCCCCTCCATTCTGCCTGACAGAGAAACCATTTAAAGCCGGCCGCCGAGGAGACAGCAGTCTGTCACCAGAGACAGCGCTCAAATCAACTCTTCACATGCTGCTGCTCGCCGAGCCTCCACATCGATACGTTGGGCCCTGAGGCTGCCAGCTTTGTACAAAGCCCCTCTCAGACCTGCGCCTCCTTACAAAACTGAATTTAACATGTCAGACTCGTGTCCAAATGGGAGCACATCTACAAGGATCAAGCAGTTTTTCATCCTCTGTTTAAGCTCATTTTAATTAAATAATGAACAGGGATTTTTAGATTAACTTTGACATTTTTTATCACTGCAAACAGCATGATGCCAATATAAAATGATTCATCTAATAAACCTTATTTATGAATTTGCATCCATGTTTTGCATTTCAGGCTGCTACAGATTCTGTAATAAGTCTTGACCTTTTTTTTCTTTTTCCGTGCAACAGTATGAGGTTGGTTGTTTTAAACTCTCCATCAGAAAAAAAAACACAAGTACACACGTGTAAAATGTGGTTTTGCATGATCTTGATGAAAACTGCATCCCAGGAAAAGATGTCTTGAAGTCAGCGTATGTTGCATGAAAACCTGAACTTTTCCGCATCAATGATGCCATCACAGAGGTGGAAATGAGTTTTGATCAGAGCTCTGAATTAATCCCAGACCATCAACAGACCTGTTGGTTGGATCTGTTGCTAAGAACATTCTGGGTCTGGTTTTTGGTCTGGAGGGCACTGCGTCCATTTCTCCCAACAAAGATCTAGAAATCTGATTCGTTTGACCACAAGTCCATGTTTCTACTGTGATGGTGGCATCCCAGATGCTTTCAAGTTCAGAAAAGTCATATATGTGTGTATATATATATATATGTGTATATATATATATATATATATATATATATATGTGTATATAAATATATATATATATATATATATATATATATATATATATATATATATATATATATATATATATATATATATATATATATATATATATATATATATATATATATATATATACTGTATATTTCAGTCATCCTCAATTATTCATACCTTCAATTAAAGAAAAGGCTAAATTGACAATATTAATTCAAATAAAAAGAAACTAATAATTAAAATTTACAAAATTATGATTTAACTAAATAAATCATTGCTTTTGAATTGTGGTTGACATTTATAATCTAAAAAACAAACTAACAAACAAATAAAACTGTCCCAGACACATTAATAGCACCTTTCCTATTACCAACAAAAATTTAGCTTCAGAGCCCCATCATGCTTGTTTACTTGTTTTATTTTTTGTGTTTTTAATATTTCTGCTGAACCACAATTCAAAATCAATGTCATGATTTTCATAGAATTTTTATTATTACTTTTGTCAATTCCAACTTATTTTACTGGCAGCTGATCTTTTTTTCCTTCTTCAATGGGGTTTGGGCCGTCTTTGTTTCTTTGTGTGTGTGTTTTGTGTGTTTTTGTGTGTGTTTTTTTTTTTATATATATATATATATATATATATATATATATATATATATATATATATATATATATATATATATATATATATATATATATATATATATATATATATATATATATATATATATATATATATATATATATATATATATATATATATATATATATATATATATATATATATATATATATATATATATATATATATATATATATATATATATCTCTCTCTCTCTCTCTCTCTCTCTCTCTCTCTCTCTCTCTCTCTCTCTCTCTCTCTCTCTCTCTCTCTCTCTCTCTCTCTCTCTCTCTCTCTCTCTCTCTCTCTCTCTCTCTCTCTCTCTCTCTCTCTCTCTCTCTCTCTCTCTTTTTATATGTAGTGTATATATATTTACGTATATATATGTATATACAATATGTGTGTGTGTGTATATATGTGTGTGTATGTGTGTGTGTATATATATATATATATATATATATATATATATATATATATATATATATATATATATCAACTGCACAGTTTAACAGTACAGTTAAAAGACGTGTTTTAATGTTGGCTCTTATCTAATCTCTTGCTCTGTCCCTTTCTCTCTTTCTCCCATAAAGTCTTTTGCTTGATGATGACTGGTGTGTTGATATCTACTTGCTAACATGGGACTTGGTGCACAACTCGACTGCATCCTGTAAAATAAAAAAAAAGTTGCGAAGTGCAGTTTTTTTTAGCCTCGAGATGCTTCTGGGCAGCGACGGCGAACGACTGAAATAAATGCATTTTAAGGTCAGAAGGTTACGCAGAGTGCCTTTGAAGTTTTTGTGGATGCTAGTGTGACAAAGGTTTCCATGGTTAATGGACATACAATCTCATCTGCTGTGGCTTCCGTAGTGTTGTGAACTCTCATGGATGCGCTTCACGGCAGCTACCTGTACCGCTTAAGCTATTAAAATATACTAAATGATGTCGTTTGGAGTAAATTATGGACGCTACCCACTCAGGACACTTGGATTACATTGGACGAGCAGTATGGAGGAATATTGACAAGTTTTGTGGACTTTTATGGACCTTTTTTTTGGATCGGGAGCCGGTGAACTCCATTATATGAAAGTTGGGGGGAAACGAAACCTGTTCGATCTCTGGCTGCATTTGAGGTATTAAAAACGTGCTTCAGAGTCTTGCTCAGCATGATGGTGAGTAGAAAATGAATGCACATCATTCTGTGGGTGTACTATTCCTTTAAGTTACCAAGTTGTCAGAAACATTAGAATTAGCCACATGTTGGCTAATACCTGCTAGTATCTGATATCTGGCAGCCAGATGTCAAAATGAACTTCTCTGGCTGAGTTAAGGAGATTTTGAGATCTTTGCTCTCAGAGCAGAATATAGTTGTATTTCTCAAACTATGAGAGACACAACCTCACAGTTGTCTGCATAGATCAGTATCGGTTGAATTTAAGAGTTAGACAATATCCAATATTAAAAAAAAAAGGCTAGTATCAAACGTCCCTAGTAGTGATACATGTTTTATGTTATTACTCCCCATTCCTATGGTTTTGTGAAACATTCATACCATTTTCTGAGATGTTTCTCCAGCCTGCAACTTTTAACCTCATCCTGACTCGTTTATAATGCAGATGATGGCTTGGACAATAGTTGTGCTGAGAGATCTTGTTGAGCCATGAAGACGTGCAGGTTTCTGTTTGTCCATCTATTGCTTTATTGCTTGTTTCACTCAGAGACAAAATTCCAGAAACCCAGTTTGATTCTATTGATCAGCAAAAACTGCCATTTACTACTAATTTCTTTGGAAAACACATGACCTCCATGTCTAAAAACGCATCCTTCCTTCCGAGCTCTTCCTCGTCTTCCTCCGGCTTTTGTCCTCAGGACTGAACGGAGGTTTGTGGGCATGCTGGCTCCAGTATCCCTGTCATGGTCAGGCCAATTTGATGAGTCCATCTCCTCCTGACACCTCCTGAAGCTCGAGGGAATCTCCTCTCCAAACAGTCCCGCTCCTCCTCCCTCAGCCTGCCATCCGGCCGGGTCGCAGGTTAATGACTTTGTGTTTACCGTCCAACAGGCTCTTTGATAACAAGGCGTCTGCCCCCTCCCTCCATGTTTCCACTGCTGAGGACGATGAAGACGTGGTGTAGCAACAGGAAGTGAGGAATGCGACGCCACACACAGGTCTTTGTGGGAGAACAAGCAGCCCGGCCTGCACACTGAGAACCACTAATATTTATTCATGATAGAGAGAAAGTACTGGTTTGTTGGCACAAGCTACTTCATTTACATTCTGTTATAGACTGTTTGCTCCAGCGTGGGAGCTGTGTCTGTCTCCAAAAAGATGAACCTGTCCTGCTCCTCCTTTTCTCTGTCATCTGGTCAGAAAAGTCTTCAAAGCGCTCCACAGAAGCTCCTCTGTGTGAGAGTGCATGTTATCAGCAACAGCTGCAACAGCCTCCGAAGTTGGAGGAAGTCATTGGATTGCCTCAAAGATAAAGATGTTGGCACATCATGCAACATCTAATAAGAGGTTTTAATGTTGAAATAAGATCATTTATGGAAAGACTTCTCACAGCAATGAGGAAAAACAGAGATCTTTTCAGTGTGGAAGCCGTTCATGGGAAAACAGAGCTGCTGGTGATAAGGGTGTAATGATTGCCCTTTGAGGTTTAGAGAGTCACACACTTAATCATGACTGGTGTGAAGAGGCAGCAGATAAAGCACCTGGAAACTGGTTTGGCTCTGAGGGGAAACACTGAGTCTCTGTCAGCGTCTTCAGGTGCAACAGCTGCAGAGTTTCTCAGCTGGTTTATCTCTCTAACGAGGGGACGATGACCATTCTTTACCCCACCTGTCTCCTCTCTAATAAGCTCTGATTCATTCATGAAACCAGTTATTTCCACACCTTCTGCTCCGGTTTAATCGGTCACATCTGCTTCACTTAAGCGAACTGACTTTGTCGCTTTGTCAGTGTGCTGCTGGCTCTTCTGAATTCATCACAATTCAGTTCTCCATACTCAGGTCTAAGATGCTACATGTCAGGAGACATAAAACATAATCTAACCCTCACTGGGTGGTAAATACATCCTCAGACAAACATCACATAATTACATTGACCTATTATTTACTGAACAGGAATTAAACCAAAACGCAGAAACAGAGTGGAAAACGAAGCCCACCCCATGATTCAGTAGCTTGAGGCGGTGACCCCAGCCGTGGTCTTCAAGGCCCACTTTACTGCAGGTATTATGGCCAATTCAGCCTGGATCCATGAGCACCATGTACCGGCTGCAGCACGGCTTCGTTCCGACCTCCACAGCACACCAATTCCCACCTATGCGTGTCAGACATGGTGCTCTCACGGTCGGCTGCAGTCCATGTAGGTGGATCCACGAGATAAAAAAAAAAAAATCACAGAATTGCAGGATCAAGCGATAACAACAATAAGGAGGGCTGGACAAACTTCCAGTTAGGGCTGGGCGATATATCGATATGAAAAATATATCGATATATTTTCAAATGAGATATGGAATTGGACCATATCGCCCATATCGAGATATGGAGTTCAATGTGTGTTTGTTTTGTCTTTGTATATAAATGCTGACGTTACTAGGGTTTGTTACATTTAATTCTGTGTAATGTTCCTTACTTGCATCTGCGAGTATTATTACATACAGTATTATACAGTATTTCTGTTTACATTTAATCATTCTTTGAACAGCTGAGCATTATTTCATCCGGTCTGGTTAAATTAAACTACTTGTAATGTCATATTTGGCTCTGACTATAACAAAATATTTGATCTCACCTTGCGATAAAAATATCGAGATATATATCGTATATCGATATTCAGCCTAAATATATCGAGATATGGCCCGCGCGCATGCATGAAATCTACCTTAGATCCGCTGGGTTTATGTAGTTTACCGGTACGTACATTGTTGTTTTTCGTGTTTGTGTGTGACGTGAGCATGGCGTGAACAGGTCCACCATCATTTTTGCGTTTTGGACCGTGCAGATGAGAATGCAACAGTGTTATGTCTTCAGGAATTCCACTTTGGAATGAGTCCTCAGATTTTGTGTCCTCAACCCAGAATAACGCCGTTGCCATGTGAACGAAAGGCACTGCCAATGAAATATTGTCATTTTTACCCACAATCGTACTCGTGTGAATGGCCCCTAAATAAACTCCTGTTACCTGCAACAATGTTCAGAAATCATAGATGTCATCAGTCTCGGATGGCTGTGGAGGAATTTTAGTCTTCTCCTCTTTGCAATGTTGCTTCAGTTCATTGAGGTTTCAGCATTTGTTTCTGCAGCTCTCTGAAGGTCCCACATTTCAGTCAGCTTCAGATCTGGACTTTGACTGGACCATGTTGCGCCTTGATTCTTCTCCAGTTCCAGACAAGAGTTGTCGGACAAATGGACTTGAATTTAACTTTTTCACAGGTATATGTCCAGGTTGTCTGCCAACAAATGGACTGTAAATGGTAAATGGGCTGTACTTATCTAGCGCTTTTCCAGTCGTACACAGCAAATTTTGCAGTGTTAAATCAACACTTATAGAGTTAAATTTAACACTGTATCTGAATGTATTTGGTCCTTATCAAAATAGTGTTGAATTAACTCTTTCCATAGTGTTGAAATTTCAGAGTAAAATCAACTCATAATTGAGTTAAAATTTAACACTGGCTTACACTGTACAGTGTTAATAGAACTTAACACTGTAGGTTAACAACACTGGATAGAGTTAATCTGATTCTTAGCAGTGTTAAAGAGTTACTCGATTGTGGTGATAAATCAACTCAAATGTAAATACTTTTTGCACCTGTATTGAGTTCTTGGAGGTGTACACTATGCACACAACAAAGTTTTGTTAATAACATCCATCCCATCATGAACTGAGCTATGGACTGAGCCACCACTCACGCTCAAACAGCATCACAGGATTTGTGACAGTTGAGAAGAATAGCGTTTTGCTATGACAGTTGTCAGGTGTGTGCTGGTGCCCAGAACAAACTGTCATCTTCAACAACATATGCTGATAAACACACCCTACACACCAAGGAGACTTAAAGGGATCACATATCTACTTAACTCGCGGTGCAGGACCATACAGAGAAGTCAGAAAGCATGATGGGAAATACTCAACTCAAGAGGGCGGAGTCTTCCTGGGTGCACTTAGTTACACTTGATAGAGTCAATTATACACTGAAAGAGGAAACTTGTTTTAACTCTGAAAATTTTCACCAGCACTGGTGGTCATTTTACTCTCAATGGTGTTAGAATTACTCTGAAAGATTTAATAGGATTTAACAACTCAAATTTAACACTGAGGATTTTACTGTG
>JALJCO010007693.1:0-10542 GCA_023101725.1 Atherinomorus stipes | reverse complement strand
GTATGCTTCGTTCAGTTACGTATTGCTGTTTGGTAGGTTGCAGTGAGTAGGAGATTCTCATCGTAACGAGGTGGGACAGGAGATTCTCATCGTAATGGGGTGGAACGGGAGATTCTCATCGTAATGAGGTGGAACGGGAAAATTCTCATCACGGTATGAGGTGGAACGGGAGATTCTCATTACGATGAGGTGGAACGAGATTCTCATCGTAATGAGGTGGAACGGGAGATTCTCATTACGATGAGGTGGAACAAGAGATTCTCATCGTAATGAGGTGGAACAGGAGATTCTCATCGTAATGAGTGGAACGGGAAATTCTCATCGTAATGAGGTGGAACGGGAGATTCTCATCGTAATGAGGTGGAACGGGAGATTCTCATTACGATGAGGTGGAACAGGAGATTCTCATCGTAATGAGGTGGAACAGGAGATTCTCATCGTTGAAGGTGGAACGGGAGATTCTCATCGTAATGAGGTGGAACGGGAGATTCTCATCGAAATGAGGTGGAACGGGAGATTCTCATCGTAATGAGGTGGAACGGGAGATTCTCATCGTAATGAGGTGGTACGGGAGATTCTCATCACGATGAGGTGAAGGGAGATTCTCATCACGATGAGGTGAACGGGAGATTCTCATCACGATGAGGTGAACGGGAGATTCTCAGTACGACGAGGTGAACGGGAGATTCTCATCACGATGAGGTGAACGGGAGATTCTCATCACGATGAGGTGAACGGGAGATTCTCATCACGATGAGGTGGACGGGAGAATTCTCATCACGATGAGGTGAACGGGAGATTCTCAGTACGATGAGGTGAACGGGAGATTCTCATCACGATGAGGTGGAACGGGAGATTCTCATCACGATGAGGTGGAACGGGAGGTTCTCATTATGAATCTGCAGCATCTGTGTGATGTCATCTATGACAGCAGGAACTCCTGCAGTTCTTGAGGAAAAAGAGAGTCCAATAAAACTGATTCCTACATTTATTGTCTTTTATTTCCCAGCAGACAGATGAAACTACATTTGTCCTCCAGAGTTAAAGTCCGTCCTTCGTCCTGTTTCCGTCACCGAGCGTCTCAGCTGATCATGGACATTTCTTCCATAACAGGATGTTCTGATCAAGTTTCCCTCGTCTCAGTCTTTTAATCGTAAGCGTCTTCCTGACTGATACAGCTGCAGAACACACACACACACACACACACACACACCTGGAAGTTATGTCAATACATGCCTGCTGCATAATCCCACCTGAGCAGCAACACTGCCAAAACCTGCACCTGAGTCCTGGGACCCGGTCCAGCCCTGAGAGGCGCCCTGGGCGTGTTGGTATGCAACCACATGAGCTCATTTTCAGCACGTGTCAGGAAGAGAAAGCCCGCTGCACCAGTTCTCAGCCCTGCAGCAGCAGAGAGCTTATTTACCTGATCTCCATCCGTCTCTTAATGCCTCCTCAGCCCGCTTTCTCTTGCAAACATTTTTAATGAGATTTTTCCAGTAAATCAAAAGAACAATGAGAGTCCTGCAGCTCTGCCAGCAGTTTGATCATGTCTAAACCGGCTTCCTCCCTGCAGATCTGGAGGAATGACTGCCCACAATGCCACCCGTGATTTATACTGATTAAATCTGAGTCTGAGGGACCCAGCGGACCAGGACAATATACCAAGTTTCATTTCAGTTTTAGCTCCAAATAAAAACAAGAACAGAGATGGACGGAAAATATATGATCGAGATTAAAAAATAACATATAAATACGAACACAGTTCCAGCCTCGGGGCGATGACTTATCCTGTTACATCATCACAATATTGACCAAAATAATCCTGATGATGATGTTTTCCATATCCGAGCAGCACCAGACTGGAATTCATCTTTCCATCCCCAACCTGCACTCAGAAGATGAGCACAGGTTTAAAAAAACAGGGTTCCCACTCTTTTCTAGATGTTTTCCAGGACATTTCCAGGACATTTCCAGGACTTTTCCAGGACATTTCCAGGACATTTCCAGGACTTTTCCAGGACATTTCCAGGACATTTTCAGGACTTTTCCAGGACATTTCCAGGACATTTCCAGGATTTTTCCAGGACTTTTCCAGGACTTTTCCAGGACATTTTCAGGACTTTTCATGTGAAAATGAACATGAGCAGTAAAGTTCATCCACTCTTTAAACGGACTCGTCTTTTCAGACATGCAGCTTCGTAGTGGACTTATCATGTCCCGACTGCTTTCATATATCAGGAAATGTTGCGGGAAAGTCAGCACAACCCCCCCCCTCGGAAATGTAGCATGTCCGCTACATTTCCGAGGTAAAAGAGCGGATCGCATGTCTGAATGCAGCGTTACAAAAGAGAGTCCACAATATTACCGCTTTCCAGTGCAAGTCTGAAAGCGGCTATAAAGTGATAACTTCCACCACAGCTTTTAGAGAAGTCTTCTACAATTGTAGCTTAGATTTTTTACAGCGATGAAATAAAGGCGAAGAACAGGCAGAGCAGCGACAAAACAGCGACGACACATAGACGACACGGAGCCAAAACAGAGACGAAACGGCGACGACATGGAGAGGTAATGGAGATGACACGGAGACGAAACGGCGACGACACGGAGACGGCATGGAAAAGACACTGAGCCAAAACGGAGATGACATAGATATGACACGGAGACGAAACAGAGACAACACAGAGCCAAAACAGAGACGACACGGAGACGACACGGAGCCAAAACGGAGATGACATAGAGATGACACGGAGACGAAACAGAGACGACACAGAGCCAAAACAGAGACGACACGGAGACGACACGGAGCCAAAACGGAGATGACATAGAGATGACACGGAGACGAAACAGAGACGACACAGAGCCAAAACAGAGACGACACGGAGACGACACGGAGCCAAAACGGAGATGACATAGAGATGACACGGAGACGAAACAGAGACGACACAGAGCCAAAACAGAGACGACACGGAGACGACACAGAGCCAAAACGGAGATGACATAGAGATGACACGGAGACGACATGGAGACGACACGGAGACGACACAGAGAGGTAATGGAGACAAAACAGAGACGGCATAGAAAAGACACGGAGCCAAAACGGAGACGACATGAAGTTGAGACGAAGATGACACGGAGCCAAAACGGAGACGACATAGAGACAACATGGAGACGACACGAAGATGACACGGAGACAAAACCGAGACGACACGGAAACGACATGGAGACGACACTGAGAGGTAATGGAGACGAAATGGACACGGCATAGAGAAGACACGGAGCCAAAACGGAGGCGACATACAGACGACATACAGACGACATACAGACGACACGGAGATGACACGGAGACGACACGGAGACGACATGGAGCCAAAACAGAGACGATATGGAGACGACACGGAGACGAAACAGAGACGATATGGAGACGACCAGGAGACGACATGGAGCCAAAACAGAGACGATATGGAGACGACACGGAGACGACATGGAGACGACACGGAGAAGACAAGGAGAAGACATGGAGCCAAAACAGAGACGATATGGAGACGACACGGAGACGAAACAGAGACGATATGGAGACGACACGGAGACGACATGGAGCCAAAACAGAGACGATATGGAGACGACACGGAGACGAAACAGAGATGATATGGAGACGACCAGGAGACGACATGGAGCCAAAACAGAGACGATATGGAGACGACACGGAGACGACATGGAGACGACACGGAGAAGACACGGAGAAGACATGGAGCCAAAACAGAGACGATATGGAGACGACACGGAGACGAAACAGAGACGATATGGAGACGACACGGAGACGACATGGAGCCAAAACAGAGACGATATGGAGATGACACGGAGACGACATGGAGCCAAAACAGAGACGATATGGAGACGACACGGAGACGAAACAGAGACGATATGGAGACGACATGGAGCCAAAACCGAGACGATATGGAGACGACACGGAGACGAAACAGAGATGATATGGAGACGACACGGAGACGACACGGAGACGAAACAGAGACAACCGTTTGAGTTCAGCCACAATGCAGAGAGAAGCAGAGGGAGGAAAAATCATTTTGTCATTTTCCAGGACAACTCAAGCTTTTATAGGACATTTTATTCTTCTTCTCATTTTCCATGACTGGAAAAATGTTTAATCATTTTCCAGGTTTTCCAGGACGGGTGGGAACCCTGCTCTTGTTTAGTTACAGCTGGAGCTTTTGAAATCGACGGAGGTGGAGGAATTTTACGTGTGGACAGCTGAACTGTCTCTGGCTCATCTGAGCCTGAGTCACGTCATCATCTGCAGGTAAAAGTGGCTCAGAAATGTCGTTTACATGTGCCGTCATGCAGTCTGAGGGAAAATGTTCATCTGTGGCAGCAGGTGGAGAGAAGCATGCCGCTGAACGGCGGGGAAACCTGAAGTTAGCATGATTTTTATGAAGCTGCAGGTCTGGACGGCGACGCCAGCAACCCGAGTCTCAGATCTCCTGTACTGACATCCAACCCTGTCCAGTCCACACCGACGTGAACCCCGTCTCTGTTTGTCTCGGTTCCGTCCTCCATGAACTGAAAAATGATTTTTAAAAACCTGCTCAGACGTGTTTAGCTGGTGTCAGCAGAGCAGAGACTCCCACCCATCCGATCGCCCGGGGCAACTGTCAATATCACCAACAACCCTCTGTCCTAGTTCTGCTCTGTCGGACTCCTCTGGACCAGAATCCCAGCTGACGGGACAGGATGAGACGGGACAGCAGATAGAGATGGGACAGCAGACGGAGACAGTGAAACAGACAGAGACAGGACAGCAGGAGCAGACAGAGACAGGACAACAGGAGCAGACGGAGACAACAGACGGAGACAGGACAGCAGGAGCAGACAGAGACAGGACAACAGGAGCAGACGGAGACAGGACAGCAGGAGCAGATGGAGACAGGACAACAGGAGCAGACGGAGACAGCAGACAGAGACAGGACAGCAGGAGCAGACGGAGACAACAGACGGAGACAGGACAGCAGGAGCAGATGGAGACAACAGACGGAGACAGGACAGCAGGAGCAGACGGAGACAACAGACGGAGACAGGACAGCAGGAGCAGACGGAGACAACAGACGGAGACAGGACAGCAGGAGCAGACGGAGACAACAGACGGAGACAGGACAGCAGGAGCAGATGGAGACAGGACAGCAGGAGCGGACGGAGACAACAGACGGAGACAGGACAGCAGGAGCAGATGGAGACAGGACAGCAGGAGCGGACGGAGACAACAGACGGAGACAGGACAGCAGGAGCAGATGGAGACAGGACAACAGGAGCAGACGGAGACAGCAGACAGAGACAGGACAGCAGGAGCAGACGGAGACAACAGACGGAGACAGGACAGCAGGAGCAGATGGAGACAACAGACGGAGACAGGACAGCAGGAGCAGATGGAGACAGGACAACAGGAGCAGACGGAGACAGCAGACGGAGACAGGACAGCAGGAGCAGATGGAGACAGGACAACAGGAGCAGACGGAGACAGCAGACAGAGACAGGACAGCAGGAGCAGACGGAGACAGGACAGCAGGAGCAGATGGAGACAACAGACGGAGACAGGACAGCAGGAGCAGACAGAGATATCACTAGACCTCTTTTACTGGAGTACAAGGCCCATAACTCACATCCACACTCTTGAGTCTGTAACTGGTCTATAACTGGTCTATAACACTTCTGTAACTAGTCTATAACTGGTTTCTTATTCATTTGCAACTGGTCTATAACTGGTCTGTAACTCATCTGCAACTGGTCTATAACTCATCTGTAACTGGTCTATAACTCATCTGTAACTGGTCTATAACTCATCTGTAACTGGTCTATAACTCATGGGTAATTGGTCTATAACTTAATTGTAACTGGTCTATAAATGGTCTATAATTCATCTGTAACTGGTCTATAACTGGTTTCTAATTCATCTGTAACTGGTCTATAACTGGTCTGTAACTCATCTGTAACTGGTCTATAACTCATCTGTAACTGGTCTATAACTCATCTGTAACTGGTCTATAACTGGTCTGTAACTCATCTGTAACTGGTCTATAACTCATCTGTAACTGGTCTATAACTCATCTGTAACTGGTCTATAACTCATCTGTAACTGGTCTATAACTCATGGGTAATTGGTCTATAACTTAATTGTAACTGGTCTATAAATGGTCTATAATTCATCTGTAACTGGTCTATAACTGGTTTCTAATTCATCTGTAACTGGTCTATAACTGGTCTGTAACTCATCTGTAACTGGTCTATAACTCATCTGTAACTGGTCTACAACTCATCTGTAACTGGTCTATAACTCATCTGTAACTGGTCTATAACTCATGGGTAATTGGTCTATAACTTAATTGTAACTGGTCTATAAATGGTCTATAATTCATCTGTAACTGGTCTATAACTGGTCTATAACTCATCTGTAACTGGTCTATAACTCATCTGTAACTGGTCTATAACTCATCTGTAACTGGTCTATAACTCATCTGTAACTGGTCTATAACTTAATTGTAACTGGTCTATAAATGGTCTATAACTCATCTGTAAATGGTCTATAACTGGTCTGTTACTCATCTGTAACTGGTTTCTAATTCATCTGTAACTGGTCTATAACTTGTCTATAATTCATCTGTAACTGGTCTGTAACTGGTTTCTAATTCATCTGTAACTGGTCTATAACTTGTCTATAATTCATCTGTAACTGGTCTGTAACCGGTTTCTAATTCATCTGTAACTGGTCTATAACTGGTCTGTTACTCATCTGTAACCGGTTTCTAATTCATCTGTAACTGGTCTATAACTGGTCTGTAACTCATCTGTAACCGGTTTCTAATTCATCTGTAACTGGTCTATAACTGGTCTGTTACTCATCTGTAACTGGTTTCTAATTCATCTGTAACTGGTCTATAACTGGTCTGTTACTCATCTGTAACTGGTTTCTAATTCATCTGTAACGTGTCTATAACTGGTCTGTTACTCATCTGTAACTGGTTTCTAATTCATCTGTAACTGGTCTATAACTGGTCTGTTACTCATCTGTAACTGGTTTCTAATTCATCTGTAACTAGTCTATAACTGGTCTGTTACTCATCTGTAACTGGTTTCTAATTCATCTGTAACTGGTCTATAACTGGTCTGTTACTCATCTGTAACTGGTTTCTAATTCATCTGTAACTAGTCTATAACTGGTCTGTTACTCATCTGTAACTGGTTTCTAATTCATCTGTAGCTGGTCTATAACTGGTCTGTTACTCATCTGTAACTGGTTTCTAATTCATCTGTAACTAGTCTATAACTGGTCTGTTACTCATCTGTAACTGGTTTCTAATTCATCTGTAACTGGTCTATAACTGGTCTGTTACTCATCTGTAACTGGTTTCTAATTCATCTGTAACTGGTCTGTAACTGGTTTCTTATTCATCTGTAACTGGTCTATAACTTGTCTATAATTCATCTGTAACTGGTCTGAAACTGGTGTGTAACTGGCCTGTTACTGGTCCGTAACTGGACTGTAACTGGTCCGTAACTGGACTGTAACTGGTCCGTAACTGGCCTGTTACTGGTCCGTAACTGGCCTGTTACTGGTCCGTAACTGGCCTGTTACTGGTCCGTAACTGGCCTGTTACTGGTCCGTAACTGGCCTGTTACTGGTCCGTAACTGGCCTGTTACTGGTCCGTAACTGGACTGTAACTGGTCCGTAACTGGACTGTAACTGGTCCGTAACTGGCCTGTTACTGGTCCGTAACTGGCCTGTTACTGGTCCGTAACTGGCCTGTTACTGGTCCGTAACTGGCCTGTTACTGGTCCGTAACTGGCCTGTTACTGGTCCGTAACTGGACTGTAACTGGTCCGTAACTGGACTGTAACTGGTCCGTAACTGGACTGTAACTGGTCCGTAACTGGCCTGTAACTGGCCTGTAACTGGCCTGTTACTCATCTGTTAGAACATGAAGTGAGAGAACTGGCTGGCCTCCTCCTCTCTGCTGGTCCATGTAATTCCGTTTGGATTAAACCATCCGAACTGAATGCTTTAATCCCAGGCATGTTTTTCCTGTGAGGACAAGCAGCTATTTGGAACAGTCACACACATCAGCTAAATTACATCTGCTGGCATGGTCTATGTTAAACTTATATTTAAGTTTCGGGTCTGTCCGCCTCCATTCCCGTGTCGTGGATTCAGCCAGGTGTTGGAAACATTCCCCTCAGGTTTGGTCCGTATTGACGTGAAAGCATCACCCCGTAACTGCAGATTTGTCTCCGCCGTGCAGGGTCGCTGGCGTGTGATTGGCTGACTGGTTCTGCATGTTTAGAAGCGGTTGAACGTCGTGTCTGGGCTCCTAAAGTTAGCTGCTGAGCTGCAGGAAGCAGGATGTTTTGTTGGAAGCTCCTTCACTGGCTCCCGGCCAGAGGTCATTAACCCCAATCAGGACAGGCAGCATCGGCTGCAGCCTCCACACACACACACACACACGTGTGAGATCACACACACGTGTTTCCCTCTTCCCTGCAGCGTGCTGACGAGCCGCTGAAACCAAGTCCAACACTGCACAGAGCGTGCAGACACAGCGCTTGTGTAAACACAGATGACTTTGACATCAAACAGGGATCACGTGACCTCAACGTTATTCCCTCTGCAGTGAGGAGGATGGAGTTCGTTTCCCTGACTTCCATTCAGCAGCAGACCCACGTCAGGTTTCAGGTTCTTGTCTGGGTTTTGGCTGAGCTGAGTTAAACTGTTCCTTCAAGCCATGAGAGAGAGAGAAAATGTTAGCATGATCATCATCTGATGGACGGTTTTTACTGAAAGTCTGTTCAACGTCTTCCTCACAAGCAGCAACGTGATCTCACTGGCAAATTTAAGGCTCTGCATCCAGAAAATATCCAGCTGAGGGGAAAAAAAACGCCAACTGGTCAAGATTTGAGCCACAGCTAAACTCAGGGTCTCACAGGTGGTGCAGCAGTCGCTGCGTTTTCATCACACTTTTACGAAAAAATGAGAGAAACAAGAAGAGCTGGTGGAAAACTGGGACATCTGGATTTAAGGTGGTATTTTTCCAAGTTATTTCTCATGAACATATCATGGTAACAACACTGTAAAAACAGTATGAAGGACTTTTTTTTTACATTGATCCAACTTAACTGTTTTGGTTTGGTGATGAAATCTTCTGTTTTTGAGTTAAATCAACTTAAAAATCTCTTCAGTCCAAAATGAGTTTTTACTTTCACTCAAACTAAATTTATTAAAGCAGAACTCAGTAACTTCAGCTCGGGGCTCCCCCTAGTGGCGTCCTTTCACTGTCGTAAAGTTCAACCCCCCCTGCACCCCCACAGCACACAGACGGCTTCTCTACCTGTCTTTCCTCTATTTTGATTCCTGGATATCTCTCTAAGCGTTTACTAGCTTGTTGATGCTACTTTGCTGCGTTGGTAGCAGCACCTCGTCTCCCTCTGCTCAAAGCAAAGTCCTGTATTTTCTGAAACGGGACGTTTTATCCGCGATTTGCGGGTAAATATGCCGTGGATTATATTTTTCTCTGGTGTTGGCGAGTAGCAGGTAAGAATACGAACTTTTATTTACTTTTTGCGGACGTGACAAGTGATTATTGAGCCTGAAGCAGCGATGCTTCACCCGGCGCCCAGGCAGCGCAAGCTACGTGAATCACTCTGGTCCAGCAAAGAGTTGGTTATAGAGCCAGGAGCCGTGTTTAGGTGGTGGAAGATAAAGAAATGTTTTCTTCCAATTAGCGCTGGTAGTCTGGTTCAGATCAGAGCTGGTAGTCTGGTTCAGATCAGAGCTGGTAGTCTGGTTCAGATCAGAGCTGGTAGTCTGGTTCAGATCAGAGCTGGTAGTCTGGTTCAGATCAGAGCTGGTAGTCTGGTTCAGATCAGAGCTGGTAGTCTGGTTCAGATCAGAGCTGGTAGTCTGGTTCAGATCAGAGCTGGTAGTCTGGTTCAGATCAGAGCTGGTAGTCTGGTTCAGATCAGAGCTGGTAGTCTGGTTCAGATCAGAGCTGGTAGTCTGGTTCAGATCAGAGCTGGTAGTCTGGTTCAGACCAGAGCTGGTAATCTGGTTCAGATCAGAGCTGGTAGTCTGGTTCAGATCAGAGCTGGTAGTCTGGTTCAGATCAGAGCTGGTAGTCTGGTTCAGATCAGAGCTGGCAGTCTGGTTCAGATCAGAGCTGGTAGTCTGGTTCAGATCAGAGCTGGTAGTCTGGTTCAGATCAGAGCTGGTAGTCTGGTTCAGATCAGAGCTGGTAGTCTGGTTCAGATCAGAGCTGGTAGTCTGGTTCAAATCAGAGCTGGTAGTCTGGTTCAGATCAGAGCTGGTAGTCTGGTTCAGATCAGAGCTGGTAGTCTGGTTCAGATCAGAGCTGGTAGTCTGGTTCAGATCAGAGCTGGTAGTCTGGTTCAGATCAGAGCTGGTAGTCTGGTTCAGATCAGAGCTGGTAGTCTGGTTCAGATCAGAGCTGGTAGTCTGGTTCAGATCAGAGCTGGTAGTCTGG